>JAGSPU010000732.1:0-10702 GCA_019321725.1 Paulownia fortunei
ATTTTGTTTTCATTCTTATAGGCAAATTCATACATTTAAAAGATTCAATTTTGGAAAATCTATCTATATTTTATGAAATATAATTTAAAAGTATATACTAAATTATATGAGCACAATAATTCAAAAATATAAAATATCTAAAAAATTTTAAAATCTGAAAAATGTGATAAAAATAATAAAATAAGTAATATGTATCTAATATTTTAAAAATAAATATATTATAATTCCTTAGATAGTATTAAATGATTTAATTTAGAATAACTAAATTGTACAATATTAATTTTAAAAGTGGGATTAAAGCTTTTTTTTATTTTGCAACATTTGATTTAAAAGTATATACAAAATCTTACTAACACAATAAGTCAAAATATAAATATTTAAGGATGTTACAAATCTTAAAAAATATAATTTAAACTAAATACAAAAGTAAATAATGTGTACTGAATATTTTGTTTTCATTCTTATAGGCAAATTAGTACATTTAAAAGATTCAATATTTTGAAAATCTATCTATATTTTATGAAATATAATTTAAAAGTATATACTAAATTATAGGAGCACAATAACTCAAAAATATAAAATATCTAAAAAAATTTAAATCTAAAAAATTTGATAAAAATAATAAAATAAGTAATATGTATCTAATATTTAAAAATAAATATATTATAATTCCTTAGATAGTATTAAATGATTTAATTTAGAATAACTAAATTGTACAATATAATTTTAAAAGTGGGATTAAAGGCTTTTTTTATTTTGCAACATTTGATTTAAAAGTATATACAAAATCTTACTGCACAATAAGTCAAAAATATAAATTTTTAAAAAGTTACAAATCTAAAAAATATAATTTAACCTAAATACAAAAGTAAATAATGTGTACTGAATATTTTGTTTTCATTCTTATAGAAAATTAGTAACTTTAAAAGATTCAATTATTGAAAATCTATCTATATTTTATGAAATATAATTTAAAAGTATATACTAAATTATAGGAGCACAATAACTCAAAAATATAAAATATCTTAAAAAATTTAAATCTGAAAAATGGGATAAAAATAATAAAATAAGTAATATGTATCTAATATTTAAAAATAAATATATTATAATTCCTTAGATAGTATTAAATGATTTAATTTAGAATAACTAAATTGTACAATATAATTTTAAAAGTGGGATTAAAGGCTTTTCTTTATTTTGCAACATTTGATTTAAAAGTATATACAAAATCTTACTAACACAATAAGTCATAAATATAAATATTTAAGGATTTACAAATCTTAAAAAATATAATGTAAACTAAATACAAAAGTAAATAATGTGTACTGAATATTTTGTTTTCATTCTTATAGGCAAATTAGTACATTTAAAAGATTCAATTTTTGAAAATCTATCTATATTTTATGAAATATAATTTAAAAGTATATACTAAATTATATGAGCACAATAACTCAAAATATAAAAATTTAAAAAATTTAAATCTAAAAAATTTGATAAAAATAATAAAATAAGTAATATGTATCTAATATTTTAAAAATAAATATATTATAATTCCTTAGATAGTATTAAATGATTTAATTTAGAATAACTAAATTGTACAATATAATTTTAAAAGGGATTAAAGGCTTTTTTTATTTGCAACATTTGATTTAAAAGTATATACAAAATCTTACTAGCACAATAAGTCAAAAATATAAATTTTTAAAAAGTTACAAATCTAAAAAAATATAATTTAACCTAAATACAAAAGTAAATAATGTGTACTGAATATTTTGTTTTCATTCTTATGGGAAATTAGTAACTTTAAAAGATTCAATTATTGAAAATCTATCTATATTTTATGAAATATAATTTAAAAGTATATACTAAATTATAGGAGCACAATAACTCAAAAATATAAAATATGTAAAAAAATTTAAATCTAAAAAATTTGATAAAAATAATAAAATAAGTAATATGTATCTAATATTTTAAAAATAAATATATTATAATTCCTTAGATAGTATTAAATGATTTAATTTAGAATAACTAAATTGTACAATATAATTTTAAAAGTGGGATTAAATGCTTTTTTTTATTTTGCAACATTTGATTTAAAAGTATATACAAAACTTACTAGCACAATAAGTCAAAAATATAAATTTTTAAAAGGTTACAAATCTAAAAAATATAATTTAACCTAAATACAAAAGTAAATAATGTGTACTGAATATTTTGTTTTCATTCTTATAGGAAATTAGTAACTTTAAAAGATTCAATTATTGAAAATCTATCTATATTTTATGAAATATAATTTAAAAGTATATACTAAATTATAGGAGCACAATAACTCAAAATATAAAATATCTAAAAAATTTAAATCTGAAAAATGGGATCAAAATAATAAAATAAGTAATATGTATCTAATATTTTAAAAATAAATATATTATAATTCCTTAGATAGTATTAATGATTTAATTTAGAATAACTAAATTGTACAATGTAATTTTAAAAGTAGGATTAAAGGCTTTTTTTATTTTGCAACATTTGATTTAAAAGTATATACAAAATCTTACTAGCACAATAAGTCAAAAATATAAATTTTAAAAAAGTTACAAATCTAAAAAGATATAATTTAACCTAAATACAAAAGTAAATAATGTGTACTGAATATTTTGTTTTCATTCCTATAGGAAAATTTGTAACTTTAAAAGATTAATTATTGAAAATCTATCTATATTTTATGAAATATAATTTAAAAGTATATACTAAATTATTAGCACAATAACTCAAAAATATAAAATATTTAAAAAAATTTAAATCTAAAAAATTTGATAAAATAATAAAATAAGTAATATGTATCTAATATTTTAAAAATAAATATATTATAATTCCTTAGATTGTATTAAATGATTTAATTTAGAATAAGTAAATTGTACATTGCAATTTTAAAAGTGGGATTAAAAGCTTTTCTTTATTTTCAACATTTGATTTAAAAGTATATACGAAATCTTACAAACACAATAAGTCAAAAATATAAATATTTAAGGAAGTTACAAATCTTAAAAAATATAATATAACTAAATACAAAAGTAAATAATGTGTACTGAATATTTTGTTTTCATTCTTATAGGCAAATTCATACATTTAAAAGATTCAATGATGGAAAATCTCTCTATATTTTATGAAATATAATTTAAAAGTATATACTAAATTATATGAGCACAAGAATTCAAAAATATAAAATATCTAAAAAATTTTAAAATCTGAAAAATGTGATCAAAATAATAAAATAAGTAATATGTATCTAATATTTTAAAAATAAATATATTATAATTCCTTAGATAGTATTAAATGATTTAATTTAGAATAACTAAATTGTACAATATAATTTTAAAAGTGGGATTAAAGGCTTTTTGTTATTTTGCAACATTTGATTTAAAAGTATATACAAAATCTTACTAACACAATAAGTCATAAATATAAATATTTAAGGATGTTACAAATCTAAAAAAATATAATGTAAACTAAATACAAAAGTAAATAATGTGTACTGAATATTTTTTTCATTCTTATAGGCAAATTAGTACATTTAAAAGATTCAATATTTGAAAATCTATCTATATTTTATGAAATATAATTTAAAAGTATATACTAAATTATATGAGCACAATAACTCAAAAATATAAAATATCTAAAAAAATTTAAAAAAAAATTTGATAAAAATAATAAAATAAGTAATATGTATCTAATATTTTAAAAATAAATATATTATAATTCCTTAGATAGTATTAAATGATTTAATTTAGAATAACTAAATTGTACAATATAATTTTAAAAGTGGGATTAAAGCTTTTTTTTATTTTGCAACATTTGATTTAAAAGTATATACAAAATCTTACTAGCACAATAAGTCAAAAATATAAATTTTTAAAAGAGTTACAAATCTAAAAAATATAATTTAACCTAAATACAAAAGTAAATAATGTGTACTGAATATTTTGTTTTCATTCTTATAGGAAAATTAGTAACTTTAAAAGATTCAATTATTGAAAATCTATCTATATTTTATGAAATATAATTTAAAAGTATATACTAAATTATAGGAGCACAATAACTCAAAAATATAAAATATCTAAAAAAATTTAAATCTGAAAAATGGGATAAAAATAATAAAATAAGTAATATGTATCTAATACTTTAAAAATAAATATATTATAATTCCTTAGATAGTATTAAATGATTTAATTTAGAATAACTAAATTGTACAATATAATTTTAAAAGTGGGATTAAAGGCTTTTTTTATTTTGCAACATTTGATTTAAAAGTATATACAAAATCTTACTAACACAATAAGTCATAAATATAAATATTTAAAAAGTTACAAATCTTAAAAAATATAATGTAAACTAAATACAAAAGTAAATAATGTGTACTGAATATTTTGTTTTCATTCTTATAGGCAAATTCATACATTTAAAAGATTCAATTATTGAAAATCTATCTATATTTTATGAAATATAATTTAAAAGTATATACTAAATTATAGGAGCACAATAACTCAAAATATAAAAAATATCTAAAAAATTTAAATCTGAAAAATGGATAAAAATAATAAAATAAGTAATATGTATCTAATATTTTAAAAATAAATATATTATAATTCCTTAGATAGTATTAAATGATTTAATTTAGAATAACTAAATTGTACAATATAATTTTAAAAGTGGGATTAAAGGCTTTTTTTTATTTTGCAACATTTGATTTAAAAGTATATACAAAATCTTACTAACACAATAAGTCATAAATATAAATATTTAAGGATGTTACAAATCTTAAAAAATATAATGTAAACTAAATACAAAAGTAAATAATGTGTACTGAATATTTTGTTTTCATTCTTATAGGCAAATTAGTACATTTAAAAGATTCAATATTGAAAATCTATCTATATTTTATGAAATATAATTTAAAAGTATATACTAAATTATAGGAGCACAATAACTCAAAAATATAAAATATTTAAAAAATTTAAATCTGAAAAATTGATAAAAATAATAAAATAAGTAATATGTATCTAATATTTTAAAAATAAATATATTATAATTCCTTAGATAGTATTAAATGATTTAATTTAGAATAACTAAATTGTACAATATAATTTAAAAGTAGGATTAAAGGCTTTTCTTTATTTTGCAACATTTGATTTAAAAGTATATACAAAATCTTACTAGCACAATAAGTCAAAAATATAAATTTTAAAAAGTTACAAATCTAAAAAGATATAATTAACCTAAATACAAAAGTAAATAATGTGTACTGAATATTTTGTTTTCATTCCTATAGGAAAATTTGTAACTTTAAAAGATTTAATTATTGAAAATCTATCTATATTTTATGAAATATAATTTAAAAGTATATACTAAATTATAGGAGCACAATAACTCAAAAATATAAAATATTTAAAAAAATTTAAATCTAAAAATTTGATAAAAATAATAAAATAAGTAATATGTATCTAATATTTAAAAATAAATATATTATAATTCCTTAGATAGTATTAAATGATTTAATTTAGAATAACTAAATTGTACAATATAATTTAAAAGTGGGATTAAAGGCTTTTTTTTATTTTGCAACATTTGATTTAAAAGTATATACAAAATCTTACTAGCACAATAAGTCAAAATATAAATTTTAAAAAGTTACAAATCTAAAAAAATATAATTTAACCTAAATACAAAAGTAAATAATGTGTACTGAATATTTTGTTTTCATTCTTATAGGAAATTAGTAACTTTAAAAGATTCAATTATTGAAAATCTATCTATATTTTATGAAATATAATTTAAAAGTATATACTAAATTATAGGAGCACAATAACTCAAAAATATAAAATATCTAAAAAAATTAAAATCTGAAAAATGGGATAAAAATAATAAAATAAGTAATATGTATCTAATACTTTAAAAATAAATATATTATAATTCCTTAGATAGTATTAAATGATTTAATTTAGAATAACTAAATTGTACAATATAATTTTAAAAGTGGGATTAAAGGCTTTTTTTATTTTGCAACATTTGATTTAAAAGTATATACAAAATCTTACTAACACAATAAGTCAAAAATATAAATATTTAAAAGGATGTTACAAATCTTAAAAAATATAATGTAAACTAAATACAAAAGTAAATAATGTGTACTGAATATTTTGTTTTCATTCTTATAGGAAATTAGTAACTTTAAAAGATTCAATTATTGAAAATCTATCTATATTTTATGAAATATAATTTAAAAGTATATACTAAATTATAGGAGCACAATAACTCAAAAATATAAAATATCTAAAAAATTTAAATCTAAAAATTTGATAAAAATAATAAAATAAGTAATATGTATCTAATATTTTAAAAATAAATATATTATAATTCCTTAGATAGTATTAAATGATTTAATTTAGAATAACTAAATTGTACAATATAATTTTAAAAGTGGGATTAAATGCTTTTTTTTATTTTGCAACATTTGATTTAAAAGTATATACAAAATCTTACTGGCACAATAAGTCAAAAATATAAATTTTTAAAAGGTTACAAATCTAAAAAAATATAATTTAACCTAAATACAAAAGTAAATAATGTGTACTGAATATTTTGTTTTCATTCTTATAGGAAAATTAGTAACTTTAAAAGATTCAATTATTGAAAATCTATCTATATTTTTGAAATATAATTTAAAAGTATATACTAAATTATAGGAGCACAATAACTCAAAAATATAAAATATCTAAAAAAATTTAAATCTGAAAAATGGGATACAAATAATAAAATACGTAATATGTATCTAATATTTTAAAAATAAATATATTATAATTCCTTAGATAGTATTAAATGATTTAATTTAGAATAACTAAATTGTACAATATAATTTTAAAAGTGGGATTAAAGGCTTTTTTTTATTTTGCAACATTTGATTTAAAAGTATATACAAAATCTTACTAGCACAATAAGTCAAAAATATAAATTTTTAAAAAGTTACAAATCTAAAAAGAATAATTTAACCTAAATACAAAAGTAAATAATGTGTACTGAATATTTTGTTTTCATTCTTATAGGAAAATTAGTAACTTTAAAAGATTCAATTATTGAAAATCTATCTATATTTTATGAAATATAATTTAAAAGTATATACTAAATTATAGGAGCACAATAACTCAAAAATATAAAATATTTAAAAAAATTTAAATCTAAAAAATTTGATAAAAATAATAAAATAAGTAATATGTATCTAATATTTTAAAAATAAATATATTATAATTCCTTAGATAGTATTAAATGATTTAATTTAGAATAACTAAATTGTACATATAATTTTAAAATTGGATTAAAGCTTTTTTTTATTTTTCAACATTTGATTTAAAAGTATATACAAAACTTACTAACACAATAAGTCAAAAATATAAATTTTTAAAAGGTTACAAATCTAAAAAATATAATTTAAACTAAATACAAAAGTAAATAATGTGTACTGAATATTTTGTTTTCATTCTTATAGGAAAATTAGTAACTTTAAAAGATTCAATTATTGAAAATCTATCTATATTTTATGAAATATAATTTAAAAGTATATACTAAATTATAGGAGCACAATAACTCAAAAATATAAAATATCTAAAAAAATTTAAATCTGAAAAATGGGATCAAAATAATAAAATAAGTAATATGTATCTAATACTTTAAAAATAAATATATTATAATTCCTTAGATAGTATTAAGTGATTTAATTTAGAATAACTAAATTGTACAATATAATTTTAAAAGTAGGATTAAAACTTTTTTTTATTTTGCAACATTTGATTTAAAAGTATATACAAAATCTTACTAGCACAATAAGTCAAAATATAAATTTTAAAAAAGTTACAAATCTAAAAAGATATAATTTAACCTAAATACAAAAGTAAATAATGTGTACTGAATATTTTGTTTTCATTCCTATAGGAAAATTTGTAACTTTAAAAGATTTAATTATTGAAAATCTATCTATATTTTATGAAATATAATTTAAAAGTATATACTAAATTATAGTAGCACAATAACTCAAAAATATAAAATATTTAAAAAAATTTAAATCTAAAAAATTTGATAAAAATAATAAAATAAGTAATATGTATCTAATATTTTAAAAATAAATATATTATAATTCCTTAGATTGTATTAAATGATTTAATTTAGAATAAGTAAATTGTACATTGCAATTTTAAAAGTGGGATTAAAAGCTTTTCTTTATTTTTCAACATTTGATTTAAAAGTATATACGAAATCTTACAAACACAATAAGTCATAAATATAAATATTTAAGGATGTTACAAATCTTAAAAAATATAATATAAACTAAATACAAAAGTAAATAATGTGTACTGAATATTTTGTTTTCATTCTTATAGGCAAATTCATACATTTAAAAGATTCAATGATGGAAAATCTCTCTATATTTTATGAAATATAATTTAAAAGTATATACTAAATTATATGAGCACAAGAATTCAAAAATATAAAATATCTAAAATTTTAAAATCTGAAAAATGTGATCAAAATAATAAAATAAGTATATGTATCTAATATTTTAAAAATAAATATATTATAATTCCTTAGATAGTATTAAATGATTTAATTTAGAATAACTAAATTGTACAATATAATTTTAAAAGTGGATTAAAGGCTTTTTTTATTTTGCAACATTTGATTTAAAAGTATATACAAAATCTTACTAACACAATAAGTCAAAAATATAAATATTTAAGGATGTTACAAATCTAAAAAAATATAATTTAAACTAAATACAAAAGTAAATAATGTGTACTGAATATTTTGTTTTCATTCTTATAGGCAAATTAGTACATTTAAAAGATTCAATATTTGAAAATCTATCTATATTTTATGAAATATAATTTAAAAGTATATACTAAATTATATGAGCACAATAACTCAAAAATATAAAATATCTAAAAAAATTTAAATCTAAAAAATTTGATAAAAATAATAAAATAAGTAATATGTATCTAATATTTTAAAAATAAATATATTATAATTCCTTAGATAGTATTAAATGATTTAATTTAGAATAACTAAATTGTACAATTATAATTTTAAAAGTGGGATTAAAGCTTTTTTTTATTTTGCAACATTTGATTTAAAAGTATATACAAAATCTTCTAGCACAATAAGTCAAAAATATAAATTTTTAAAAGGTTACAAATCTTAAAAAATATAATTAACCTAAATACAAAAGTAAATAATGTGTACTGAATATTTTGTTTTCATTCTTATAGGAAAATTAGTAACTTTAAAAGATTCAATTATTGAAAATCTATCTATATTTTATGAAATATAATTTAAAAGTATATACTAAATTATAGGAGCACAATAACTCAAAAATATAAAATATCTAAAAAAATTTAAATCTGAAAAATGGATAAAAATAATAAAATAAGTAATATGTATCTAATACTTTAAAAAAAATATATTATAATTCCTTAGATAGTATTAAGTGATTTAATTTAGAATAACTAAATTGTACAATATAATTTTAAAAGTAGGATTAAAGGCTTTTTTTTATTTTGCAACATTTGATTTAAAAGTATATACAAAATCTTACTAACACAATAAGTCATAAATATAAAATATTTAAGGATGTTACAAATCTAAAAAATATAATTAAACTAAATACAAAAGTAAATAATGTGTACTGAATATTTTGTTTTCATTCTTATAGGCAAATTCATACATTTAAAAGATTCAATTATTGAAAATCTATCTATATTTTATGAAATATAATTTAAAAGTATATACTAAATTATAGGAGCACAATAACTCAAAAATATAAAATATCTAAAAAAATTTAAATCTGAAAAATGTGATAAAAATAATAAAATAAGTAATATGTATCTAATATTTTAAAAATAAATATATTATAATTCCTTAGATAGTATTAAATGATTTAATTTAGAATAACTAAATTGTACAATATAATTTTAAAAGTGGGATTAAAGGCTTTTTTTATTTTGCAACATTTGATTTAAAAGTATATACAAAATCTTACTAACACAATAAGTCATAAATATAAATTTTAAGGATGTTACAAATCTTAAAAAATATAATTAAACTAAATACAAAAGTAAATAATGTGTACTGAATATTTTGTTTTCATTCTTATAGGCAAATTCGTACATTTAAAAGATTCATATATTGAAAATCTATCTATATTTTATGAAATATAATTTAAAAGTATATACTAAATTATAGGCACATAACTCAAAAATATAAAATATTTAAAAAAATTTAAATCTAAAAAATTTGATAAAAATAATAAAATAAGTAATATGTATCTAATATTTTAAAAATAAATATATTATAATTCCTTAGATAGTATTAAATGATTTAATTTAGAATAACTAAATTGTACAATATAATTTAAAAGTAGGATTAAAGGCTTTTCTTTATTTTGCAACATTTGATTTAAAAGTATAACAAAATCTTACTAGCACAATAAGTCAAAAATATAAATTTTTAAAAAAGTTACAAATCTAAAAAGAATATAATTAACCTAAATACAAAAGTAAATAATGTGTACTGAATATTTTGTTTTCATTCCTATAGGAAAATTGTAACTTTAAAAGATTCAATTATTGAAAATCTATCTATATTTTATGAAATATAATTT
>JAGSPU010000999.1:0-12441 GCA_019321725.1 Paulownia fortunei
CCCACCAACTCGCTAATATCCCTATTTGTTCTCTACTTTATGATGCATAATTTAAAAATCCTTAGTTTTTGCTCCTAAAGTTTTCATAAAAATAACACCATGCCACCCTCACCCCTCGCTACTCAATGTAGTTTTTGTATTTTAAGATGCAAAATCAAAAAAAATCCCAATTTCTACAACTCAAATTTTTACCTCCATTCTCCACTAACATCTCTCATATGTTTTCTATTGTAAAATATAGAATATAGAAAACCTTAGTTTTGGCAATAGAAAGTTTCACCACAAAACACCATGCCACCCCAACCCTTTCGCTACTCTCTCTCTTAGGTTATGTAATTCATGATGTAAAATCAAAAAGTCCTAATTTTGGAACTGAAAATTTCACAGTACAAACAAGGCCACACCCATCCCTTCGGTACTCTCTCTTGTGTTTAGTGTTCTATGATGTACAACCCTAAAAATCCTAATTTTTGCTAATAAAATTTTAACAGCACAAATCCAAGGCCACTACTACCCTCTGTTAGTCTCGAACTTTTGTTCTGTGTTTAAGGATGTAAAGTCTAATAAATACCCTAGTTTTTCTAAATATATGTTCACCCTACCAGCTCGCTAATATCCCTATTGTGTTTGTACTTTTTGATGCATAATCTAAAAAAATCCTAATTTTGCACCTAAAGTTTTCATAAAAAAAACACCATGCCACCCTCGCCCCTCGCTAATCAATGTTATTTTTTCATTTTCAGATGCAAAATCTAAAAAAACCACAATTTGCACAACTCAAATTTTTACCTCCACCCTCCCACTAACATCTCTTATATATTTTCTATTATAAAATATAGAATATAGAAAACCTTAGTTTTGACAATAGAAAGTTTCATCATAAAAACACCATGCCACCCCCACCCTTTCGCTAGTCTCTCTCTTAGGTTATGTATTTCATGATGTAAAATCAAAAAATCCTAATTTTGGTACCGAAAATTTCACAGTACAAACACAGGCCACACCCATCCCTTCGATACTTTCTCTTGTGTTTAGTGTTCTATGATGTACAACCCTAAAAATCCTAATTTTTGCTAATAAATTTTAACAGCACAAATCCAAGGCCACTACTACCCTCTCGTTAGTCTCGGACTTTTGTTTGTGTTTAAGGATGTAAAGTCTAATAAACCCTAGTTTTTTCTAAATATATGTTCACCCAACAGCTCGCTAATATCCCAATTATGTTTTCTACTTTATGATGCATAATCTAAAAAACCCTTATTTTAGCTCCTAAAGTTTTCATAAAAAAAACACCATGCCACCCTCGCCCCTCGCCTCACTACTCAATTTTGTTTTTGTATTTTCAGATGCAAAATCTAAAAAAACCCCAATTTCTACAACTCAAATTTTTACCTCCACCCTCCCACTAACATCTCTCATATGTTTTCTATTCTAAATATATAGAATATAGAAAACTTTAGTTTTGCAATAGAAAGTTTCACCATAAAAACACCATGCCACCCCACCCTTTCGCTACTCTCTCTCTTAGGTTATGTATTTCATGATGTAAAATCAAAAAGTCCTAATTTTGGTACTGAAAATTTCAAAGTACAAACACAGGCCACACCCATCCCTTCGGTACTCTTCTTGTGTTTAGTGTTCTATGATGTACAACCCTAAAAATCCTAATTTTTGCTAATAAAATTTTAACAGCACAAATCCAAGGCCACTACTACCCTCTCGTTAGTCTCGAACGTTTGTTCTGTGTTTAAGGATGTAAAGTCTAATAAACCCTAGTTTTTTCTAAATATATGTTCACCCTACGAGCTCGCTAATATCCCTATTGTGTTTTCTACTTTTTGATGCAATAATCTTAAAAACCCTAATTTGCATAATCTTTAAACCCTAAGTTTTCATAAAAAAATCCCTATTTTGTATTTTCAGTTGCAAAATTTAAAAAACCCCAATTTCTACAACTCAAATTTTTACCTCCATCCTCCTACTAACGTCTCTCATATGTTTTCTATTGTAAAATATAGAATATAAAAACCCTATTTTGACAATAGAAAGTTTCACCATAAAAACACCATGCCACCCCCACCCTTCACTACTCTCTCTCTTTAGGTTATGTATTTAATGATGTAAAATGAAAAAGTCCTAATTTTGGTACTGAAAATTTCACAGTACAAACACAGGCCACACCCATCCCTTCAGTACCCTTCTTGTGTTTAGTGTTCTATGATGTACAACCCTAAAAAATCTAATTTTTGCTAATAAAATTTTAACAGCACAAATCCAAGGCCACTACTACCCTCTCGTTAGTTTCGAACTTTTGTTCTGTGTTTAAGGATGTAAAGTCTAATAAATCCTATTTTTTTCTAAATATATGTTCACCCTACCAGCTCGCTAATATCCCTATTGTGTTTTTTACTTTATGATGCATAATAAAAAAATCCTAATTTTTGCTCCAAAAGTTTTCATAAAAAAAAACACTATGCCACCCTCGCCCCTCGCTACTCAATGTTATTTTTTTATTTTCACATGCAAAATCTAAAAAACCCCAATTTCTTGAACTCAAATTTTTTACCTCCACCATCCCACTAACATCTCTCATATATTTTCTATTGTAAATATAGAGCATAGAAAACCCTAATTTTGACAATAGAAAGTTTCACCATAAAAACACCATGCCACCCCACGCTTTCGCTACTCTCTTTTAGGTTATGTATTTCATGATGTAAAATCAAAAAGTCCTAATTTTGGCACTGAAAAATTCACAGTACAAACACAGGCCACACCCATTCCTTCGATACTCTCTTTTGTGTTTAGTGTTCTATGATGTACAACCCTAAAAATCCTAATTTTTTGCTAATAAAATTTGAACAGCACAAATCCAAGCCACTACTACCCTCCGTTACTTTCAAACTTTTGTTCTGTGTTTAAGGATGTAAAGTCTAATAAACCCTATTTTTTTCTAAATATATGTTCACCCTACCAGCTCGCTAATATCCCTATTGTGTTTTGTAATTTATGATGCATAATCAAAAAAATCCTAATTTTTCTCCTAAAGTTTTCATAAAAAAAAAACACTATGCCACCCTCGCCCCTCATTACTCAATGTTGTTTTTTTATTTTCACATGCAAAATCTAAAAAACCACAATTTCTACAACTCAAATTTTACCTCCACCCTCCCACTAACATCTATCATATATTTTCTATTGTAAAATATAGAACATAGAAATCCTAGTTTTGACAATAGAAAGTTTCACATAAAAACACCATGCCTCCCCCTCCCTTCGCTATTCTCTCTTAGGTTATGTATTTCATGATGTAAAATCAAAAAGTCCTAATTTTGGCACTGAAAATTTCACAGTACAAACACAAGCCACACCCATCCCTTCGGTACTCTCTCTTGTGTTTAGTGTTCTATGATGTACAACCCTAAAAATCTTAATTTTTGCTAATAAAATTTTAACAGCACAAATCCAAGACCATTACTACCCTCTCGTTAGTCTCGAACTTTTGTTCATGTTTAAGGATGTAAAGTCTAATAAACCCTAGTTTTTTCTAAATATATGTACACCCTACCAGCTCACAAATATCCCAGTGTGTTTTGTACTTTATGATGCATAATCTAAAAAATCCTAGTTTTTCCTCCTAAAGTTTTCATAAAAATAACACCATGCCACCCTCACGCTCGCTACTCAATGTTGTTTTTGTATTTTCAGTTGCAAAATCTTAAAACACCCCAATTTTACAAGTCAAATTTTTACCTCCATCCTCCCACTAACATCTCTCAAATATTTTCTATTGTAATATAGAATACAGAAAACCGAGTTTTGATAATAGAAAGTTTCACCATAAAAACACCATCCCACCCCCACCCTAATTTTTACTAAATATATGTTCACCCTACGACTCACTAAAATCCCTATTTTGTGTTTTCTACTTTATGATGCATAATCTAAAATACCCTAGTTTTAGCTCCTGAAGTATTTCATTAAAAATAACACCCGCCACCCTCGCCCCTCGCCCCTCACTACTCAATTGTTTTTTGTTATTTTCAAATGCAAAATCTAAAAAACCCCAATTTCAACAACTAAAATTTTTCCACCATCCTCCTGCTAATATCTCTCATATGTTTTCTTTTGTAAAATATAGAATATAGAAAACCCTAATTTTGACTATAGAAAGTTTCACCATAAAAACACCATGCCACCCCCACCATTTCGCTACTCTCTCTCTTAAGTTATGTATTTGATGAAAAAAATCAAAAAGTCCTAATTTTGGTACTAAAAATTTCACAGTACAAACACAGGCCACACCATCCCTTCGGTACTCTCTCTTGTGTTTGGTGTTCTATGGTGTACAACCCTAAAAATCCTAATTTGTGCGACTAAAATTTTAACAGCACAAATCCAAGGCCACTACTACCCTCTCGTGTTATTCTCAGACATTTATTCTATATTTATGGATGTAAAGTCTATATTTATGGATGTAAAGTCTAATAAACCCTAGTTTTTTCTAAATATATTTCACCCTACTAGCTCGCTAATATCCCAATTGTGTTTTCTATTTTATGATGTATAATCTAATAAACCCTAGTTTTCACTCGTAAAAGTTTTCATAAAATTAACTCCATGCCGCCCTCGCTCCTCGCTACTCAATGTTGTTTTTGTGTTCTCAGTTGCAAAATCTTAAACACCCAATTTCTACAACTCAAATTTTTACCTCCATCCTCCTACTAACGTCTCTCATATGTTTTCTATTATAAATATAGAAATAAAAAACCCTAGTTTTGACAATAGAAAGTTTCACCAAAAAAAAACACCATGCCACCCCCACCCTTTCGCTACTCTCTCTCTGTTAGGTTATGCATTTAATGATGTAAAATCAAAAAGTCCTAATTTTGGTACTGAAAATTTCACAGTACAAACACAGGCCACACCCATCCTTTGGTACTCTCTCTTGTGTTTGGTGTTCTATGATGTACAACCCTAAAAATCCTAATTTTTGCTAAAAAAATTTTAACAACACAAATCCTAGGCCATTATTACCCTCTCGTTAGTCTCGAACTTTTGTTGAGTGTTTAAGGATGTAAAGTCTAATAGACCTTAGTTTTTTCTAAATATATGTGCACCCTACGAGCTCGCTAAAATCCCTATTGTGTTTTTTACTTTATGATGCATAATATATAAAAAACCCTAGTTTTAGCTCCTGAAGTTTTCATAAAAATAACACCATGCCACCCTCGCCCCTCACTACTCAATTTTGTTTTTGTATTTTCAGATGGAAAATCTAAAAAACCCCAATTTCTATAACTCAATTTTTTACCACCATCCTCCTATTAACATCTCTCATATGTTTTCTATTGTAAAAAATAGAATATAGAAAACCCTAGTTTTGACCATAGAAAGTTTCACCATAAAAACACCACGCCACCCCCACCCTTTCGCTACTCTCTGTCTTAGGTTATGTATTTCCTGATACAAAATCAAAAAGTCCTAATTTTGTATTGAAAATTTCACAGTACAAACACAGGCCACACCCATCCCTTCGATACTCTGTCTTGTGTTTAGTATTCTATGATGTACAATCCTAAAAATCCTAATTTTTCCTAATAAAATTTTGAACAGCACAAATCTAAGGCTACTACTACCCTCTCGTTAGTCTCGAACTTTTGTTCTGTATTTAAGGATGTAAAATCTAATAGACCCTAGTTTTTTCTAAATATATGTGCACCCTACGAGCTCGCTAAAATCCCTATTGTGTTTTCTACTTTATAATGCATAATCTAAAAAACCCTAGTTTTAGCTCCTGAGTTTTCATATAAATAACACCATGCCACCCTCGCGCCTCACTACTCAATTTTGTTTTTGTCTTTTCAGATGCAAAATCTAAATAACCCCAATTTCTACAACTCAAATTTTTACCACCATCCTCCTACTAACATCTCTCATATGTTTTCTATTGTAAAATATAGAATACAGAAAACCCTAGTTTTGACAATAGAAAGTTTCACCATAAAAACACCACGCCACCCCAACCCTTTCGCTACTCTTATCTTAGGTTATGTATTTCCTAATACAAAATCAAAAAGTCCTAATTTTGGCACTGAAAATTTCACAGTGCAAACACAGGCCACACCCATCCCTTCAGTACTCTCTCTTGTGTTTGTGTTCTATGATGTACAACCCTAAAAATCCTAATTTTTGCTAATAAAATTTTAACAGCACAAATCCAAGGCTATTATTACCCTCTCATTAGTCTCGAACTTTTGTTCAGTGTTTAAGGATGTAAAGTCTAATAGACCCTAGTTTTTTCTAAATATATGTGCACCCTACGAGCTCGCTAAAATCCCTATTGTGTTTTCTACTTTATAATGCATAATCTAAAAAACCCTAGTTTTAGCTCCTGAAGTTTTCATTTAAATAACACCATGCCACCCTCGCGCCTCAATACTCAATTTTGTTTTTGTCTTTTCAGATGCAAAATCTAAATAACCCCAATTTCTACAACTCAAATTTTTACCACCATCCTTCTACTAACATCTCTCATATTTTTATATTGTAAAATATAGAATACAGAAAACCCTAGTTTTGACAATAGAAAGTTTCACCATAAAAACACCACGCCACCCCAACCCTTTCGCTACTCTTTATCTTAGGTTATGTATTTCCTAATACAAAATCAAAAAGTCCTAATTTTGGCACTGAAAATTTCACAGTGCAAACACAGGCCACACCCATCCCTTCGGTACTCTCTCTTGTGTTTGGTGTTCTATGATGTACAACCCTAAAAATCCTAATTTTTGCTAATAAAATTTTAACAGCACAAATCCAAGGCCATTATTACCCTCTCGTTAGTCTCGAACTTTTGTTCAGTGTTTTAGGATGTAAAGTCTAATAAACCCTAGTTTTTTGTAAATATATGTTCACCCTACGAGGTCGCTAAAATCCCTATTGTGTTTTGTACTTTATGATGCATAATATAAAAAACCCTAGTTTTAGCTCCTGAAGTTTTCATAAAAATAACACCATGCTACCCTCGCCCCTCACTACTCAATTTTGTTTTTGTATTTTCAGATGAAAAATCTAAAAAACCCCAATTTCTATAACTCAATTTTTTACCACCATCCTCCTACTAACATCTCTCATATGTTTTCTATTGTAAAAAATAGAATATAGAAAACCCTAGTTTTGACCATAGAAAGTTTCACCATAAAAACACCATGCCACCCCCACCCTTTCGCTACTCTCTCTCTTAGGTTATGCATTTAATGATGTAAAATCAAAAAGTCCTAATTTTGGTACTGAAAATTTCACAGTACAAACACAGGCCACACCCATCCCTTTGGTACTCTCTCTTGTGTTTGGTGTTCTATGATGTACAATCCTAAAAATCCTAATTTTTGCTAATAAAATTTGAACAGCACAAATCTAAGGCTACTACTACCCTCTCGTTAGTCTCAAACTTTTGTTCTGTATTTAAGGATGTAAAGTCTAATAAACCCTAGTTTTTTCTAAATATATGTTCACCCTACCAGCTCGCTAATATCCCTATTGTGTTTTGTACTTTTTGATGCAATAATCTAAAAACCCTAATTTTTGCACCGAAAGTTTTCATAAAAAAAACCCCATGCCACCTTCGCCCCTCGCAAATCAATGTTATTTTTTTATTTTCATATGCAAAATCTAAAAAACCACAATATCTACAACTGAAATTTTTACCTCTACCCTCCCAGTAACATCTCTTATACATTTTCTACTGTAGAATATAGAACATAGAAAACCACGGTTTTGACAATAGAATGTTTCACCACAAAAACACCATGCCACCCCTACCATTTCGCTAGTGTCTCTCTTAGGTTATGTATTCATGATGTAAAATCAAAAAGTCCTAATTTTGGTACTGAAAATTTCACAGTACAGACACAGGCCACACCCATCCCTTCGGTACTCTCTCTTGTGTTTAGTGTTCTATGATGTACAACCCTAAAAATCCTAATTTTTGCTAATAAAATTTTAACAGCACAAATCCAAGGCCACTACTACCCTCTCCTTAGTCTCGTCTTTTTGTTCTGTGTTTAACGATGTAAAGCCTAATAAACCCTAGTTTTTTCAAAATATGTTCACCCTACCAACCGCCGCTAATATCCTATTGTGTTTTTTAATTTATGATGCATAATCCAAAAAATCCTAGTTTTTGCTCCTAAAGTTTTCATAAAAAAAATGCCACCGCATCCACCCCCGCACCTCGCTACTCAAGGTTGTTTTTGTATTTTCAGATGCAAAATCTAAAAAACCACAATTTTTACAACTCAAATTTTTACCTCCACCCTCCCACTAACATCTCTCATATGTTTTCTATTGTAAAATATAGAACATAGAAACCATGGTTTTTGACAATAGAAAATTTCGCCATAAAAACACAATGCACCCACCAGCCCCCACCCTTCGCCATATGTTTTTATGGTGAGACTTTCTATTGCCAAGACTAGGATTTTTTATATTTTATATTTTATAATAGAAAACATATGAGAGATGTTAGTGGGAGGGTGGAGGTAAAAATTTGAGTTGTAGAAAATTTGGTGGTTTTAGATTTTGCATCTGAAAATACAAAAATAACATTGAGTAGCGAGGGGCGAGGGTGGCATGGTGTTTTTTTATGAAAATCTTAGAAGCAAAAATTAGGGTTTTTTAGAATATGCATCATAAAATAGAAACACAATAAGGATATTAGCGAGCTGGTAGGGTGAACATATATTTAGAAAAATTAGGGTTTATTAGACATTACATGCTTAAACACAGAATAAAACTTTGAAACTAACGAGAGGGTAGTGTGGTGCCTTGGATTTATGCTGTTAAAATTTTATTAGCAAAAATTAGTATTTTTAGGGTTGTACATCATAGAACACTAAACACAAGAGAGAATACCAAAGGGATGGGTGTGGCCTGTGTTTTAAGTATGAAATTTTCAGTACGAAAATTAGAATTTTTTGATTTTACATCATGAAATACATAACTTAAGAGACAGAGTAGCGAAAGGGTGGGTGTTTCTATGGTAAAACTTTCTATTGCCAAAATCAAGGTTTTCTGTATTCTATATTTTACAATAGAAAACATATGAGAGTTGTCAGCGAAAGGGTAGAGATAAAAATTTGAATTGTAGAAATTGGGGTTTTTTAGATTTTGTGTCTGAAAATACAAAAAATACATTGAGTAGCGAGGGGTGAGGGTGGCATGGTGTTTTTTTTATGAAAACTTTAGAAGCAAAAACTAGGATTTTTAGAATATGCATCATAAAGTAGAAAACACAATAAGGATATTAGCGAGCTGGTAGGGTGAACATATATTTAGAAAAATTAGGGTTTATTAGACATTACATGCTTAAACGCAGAATAAAACTTTGAAACTAACGAGAGGGTAGTAGTGGCCTTGGATTTATGCTGTTAAAATTTTATTAGCAAAAATTAGTATTTTTAGGGTTGTACATCATAGAACACTAAATACAAGAGAGAATACCAAAAGGATGGGTGAGGCCTGTGTTTGTACTATGAAATTTTCAGTATGAAAATTAGAACGTTTTGAATTTTACATCATGAAATACATAACTTAAGAGAGGGAGTAGCGAAAGGGTGGGTGTTTCTATGGTGAAACTTTCTATTGCCAAAATCAGGGTTTTCTGTATTCTATATTTTACAATAGAAAACATATGAGAGTTGTCAGCGACAGGGTGGAGATAAAAATTTGAGTTGTAGAAATTAGGGTTTTTTAGATTTTGCATCTGAAAATACAAAAATAACATTGAGTAGCGAGGGGCGAGGGTGGCATGGTGTTTTTTTTATGAAAACTTTAGGAGCAAAAACTAGGGTTTTTTAGAATATGCATCATAAAATAGAAAACACAATAGGGATATTAGCGAGCTAGAAGGTGAACATGTATTTAGAAAAATCTAGAGTTTATTAGACTTTACATCCTTAAACACAAAACAAAAGTCCGAGACTAATGAGAGCGTAGTAGTGGCCTCGGATTTGTGCTGTTAAAATTTTATTAGCAAAAATTAAGATTTTAGGGTTGTACATCATAGAACACTAAACACAAGAGAGAGTACTGAAGGGATGGGTGTGGCGAGTGTTTGTACTGTGAAATTTTCAGTATCAAAATTAGGACTTTTTGATTTTACATCATGAAATACATAACCTAAGAGAGAGAGTAGCGAAAGGGTGGGCGTGGCATGGTGTTTTTATGGTGAAACTTTCTATTGCCAAGACTAGGATTTTCTATATTCTATATTTTACAATAGAAAACATATGAGAGATGTTAGTGGGAAGGTGGAGGTAAAAATTTGAGTTGTAGAAATTTAGTTTTTTTAGATTTTGCATCTGAAAATACAAAAATAACATTGAGTAGCGAGGGACGACGGTAGCATGGTGTTTTTTTTATGAAAACTTTAGGAGCAAAAACTCGGGTTTTTTAGAATATGCATCATAAAGTAGAAAACACAATAAGGTTATTAGCGAGCTGGTAGGGTGAACATATATTTAGAAAAATTAGGGTTTATTAGACATTACATGCTTAAACGCAGAATAAAACTTTGAAACTAACGAGAGGGGTAAGTGGCCTTGGATTTATGCTGTTAAAATTTTATTAGCAAAAATTAGTATTTTTAGGGTTGTACATCATAGAACACTAAATACAAGAGAGAATACCAAAAGGATGGGTGAGGCCTGTGTTTGTACTATGAAATTTTCAGTATGAAAATTAGAACGTTTTGATTTTACATCATGAAATACATAACTTAAGAGAGGGAGTAGCGAAAGGGTGGGTGTTTCTATGGTGAAACTTTCTATTGCCAAAATCAGGGTTTTCTGTATTCTATATTTTACAATAGAAAACATATGAGAGTTGTCAGCGACAGGGTGGAGATAAAAATTTGAGTTGTAGAAATTAGGGTTTTTTAGATTTTGCATCTGAAAATACAAAAATAACATTGAGTAGCGAGGGGCGAGGGTGGCATGGTGTTTTTTTTATGAAAACTTTAGGAGCAAAAAGGGTAGTTTTTTATATATGCATCATAAAATAGAAAACACAATAGGGATATTAGCGAGCTAGTAGGGTGAACATGTATTTAGAAAAATCTAGAGTTTATTAGACTTTACATCCTTAAACACAAAACAAAAGTCCGAGACTAATGAGAGAGTAGTAGTGGCCTCGGATTTGTGCTGTTAAAATTTTATTAGCAAAAATTAAGAGTTTTAGGGTTGTACATCATAGAACACTAAACACAAGAGAGAGTACTGAAGGGATGGGTGTGGCGAGTGTTTGTACCGTGAAATTTTCAGTATCAAAATTAGGACTTTTTGATTTTACATCATGAAATACATAACCTAAGAGAGAGAGTAGCGAAAGGGTGGGGGTGGCATGGTGTTTTTATGGTGAAACTTTCTATTGCCAAGACTAGGATTTTCTATATTCTATATTTTACAATAGAAAACATATGAGAGATGTTAGTGGGAAGGTGGAGGTAAAAATTTGAGTTGTAGAAAATTAGGTTTTTTAGATTTTGCATCTGAAAATACAAAAATAACATTGAGTAGCGAGGGACGACGGTAGCATGGTGTTTTTTTTATGAAAACTTTAGGAGCAAAAACTCGGGTTTTTTAGAATATGCATCATAAAGTAGAAAACACAATAAGGATATTAGCGAGCTGGTAGGGTGAACATATATTTAGAAAAATTAGGGTTTATTAGACATTACATGCTTAAACGCAGAATAAAACTTTGAAACTAACGAGAGGGTAGTAGTGGCCTTGGATTTATGCTGTTAAAATTTTATTAGCAAAAATTAGTATTTTTAGGGTTGTACATCATAGAACACTAAATACAAGAGAGAATACCAAAAGGATGGGTGAGGCCTGTGTTTGTACTATGAAATTTTCAGTATGAAAATTAGAACGTTTTGAATTTACATCATGAAATACATAACTTAAGAGACAGAGTAGCGAAAGGGTGGGTGTTTCTATGGTGAAACTTTCTATTGCCAAAATCAAGGTTTTCTGTATTCTATATTTTACAATAGAAAACATATGAGAGTTGTCAGCGAAAGGGTAGAGATAAAAATTTGAGTTATAGAAATTGGGGTTTTTTAGATTTTGTGTCTGAAAATACAAAAATAACATTGAGTAGCGAGGGTGAGGGTGGCATGGTGTTTTTTTTATGAAAACTTTAGAAGCAAAAACTAGGATTTTTTAGAATATGCATCATAAAGTAGAAAACACAATAAGGATATTAGCGAGCTGGTAGGGTGAACATATATTTAGAAAAATTAGGGTTTATTAGACATTACATCCTTAAACACAGAATAAAAGTTGAGAACTAACGAGAGGGTAGTAGTGGCCTTGGATTTATGCTGTTAAAATTTTATTAGCAAAAATTAGTATTTTTAGGGTTGTACATCAT
>JAGSPU010000656.1:0-12434 GCA_019321725.1 Paulownia fortunei
GAATCAAAATATATGAACAATTAATGTATGATGTAGCTAAAGAAAAACTGAAGTAATAAAAGTACTGAGGATTAGGGATCCACTCTTGAGTTTTGGATAGATAAATGGTTATTTATTCTTTTTTCCTCTATTAATTGCCATAATTGGAATCCATACATAATGAAGGTTCCAATGGGAAGATATTATCAAGTAACTCATGCAATAAGGTAATCATGATATTGTCTTACTATTGCAAATTATCTCTTAACGCCAACACTTATTTATGGGATCAAGCATTTATATACTCTTTCGTCAACAACAAATCAAGATTTCACATTAGCAGTCGATGGGGTAAAACCGTACAATAAGCTAAATGAACCCAAGTATTTGTTGTGCCATTGAGATACATAAATCAAGAATCACCACAAAATAAGTAGGGTTTAGATCAAAAATAATAATATAATAATACAACATACTTAAACAATTTCTACCTTATAACCATTTATCTTCCTCCATCAAGAGATTCACCCTTTTTCCTCAGCAAAATAAAATTTAGAAAGACATAATAAAAGTAACAAAGACTAAAAATATAAGAGAAACTAGAGAATGCATTTCTATTACTACTAGAAAACTTACAATACTAGAAAACATACAAACTAGATAACTTAGCCTAAAGAAACCCTCTACCCCCCCCTCTTACAAGCTGAATACATGGCCTATTTATAGTACTTGGAGTAAGCTAGAGGCCAAACAAATAATGGAGGGGTTAATCAAGTGGTATGCTAGTTGCCAAGAGTTGGTAAGTTGTTACACAAATTTCTCAACCACTGAATTGAATTACATTTTTCGATCAGATACAGCCAGAGTTTGAAGATACGTAAAGAATAAAAATTGTAGATCTTTCGACGTTGATATATTTTCATATATCTTTTGTCAAATTTGGCGATCGGATGAAGGAGATATGGTTAAATTACCGAGTCATGTCCAAGAGCCGCCCTGTAACATCAGCAGCAACTTGCAACCTATGGTTTTACCATTTCAACACATTTTCACCACCATCTTGTCTTCAGCAAACTTGTTTATTTACCTCTTGGGTATAACATATCCGAATTTCAGACCAAAATAAATTTGAGCTCAAGATATATAACCGAATTGGTAAAATAAGTCAATACTGGGCTGAACTCTGATCTGAATTTTGGTGATCCATTTTGTGTAATTACTTGGATGAATTTTCTGCTATCATCAAAACTGAATTGGGCTGAGCCTCCAACATAAAAGTTGTACCTCTATCTCTTGGCTTTCAAATGAAATAAGCTTCAGGTCCATAGAGCTTTTGATCATGAAGTTATGCTCAAATTACAAAAACTGCACAAGTCTGAAAACATGCTTCCATTTATTCCCTAACACAAAACATTAATAAAACAAGAATATTAACAAGAATAAAGCAAGAAAAGGATAAAGGATTTAATATAAAAATATGTCAAAATATGCACTTATCAATAATATAGTGATCTACAGCAACTGGCTGGAAGAACACACCAACCACCTATGTACCGTATTTCAGGTATTAAGAGAGAACGAGTTGTATGTGAAGAAAGAAAAGTGCTCATTTGCCAAGGAGGAGGTTCTTTTTTTGGGACACATCATTGGACATGGGCAGCTCCAGATGGATGGAGCAAAGATACGAGCCATTGTGGAGTGGAAAGCTCCAACCAAGGTAACCGAATTACGGTCTTTTCTTGGACTTGTCAATTATTACCGCAGGTTTATCCAAGGATACTCAACATGGGTAGCACTACTGATGGACCTACTCAAGAAAGGGAAAACATGGAATGGTCCTAGAAATACCAGCACGCCTTTGATGACTTGAAGGCGGCAGTAAGCAGCGAGCCAGTATTAGCCTTGCCGAATTTTGACAAGCCCTTTGAACTCCACACAGATGCCTTAGACTTTGTAATAGGAGGGGTACTAATGTAAGAAGGGCATCCCATAGCATTCGAAAGCTGCAAGCTCAATGGCACCGAGTGATGATACACGGTACAGGAAAATGAGATAACGGCCATCATCCATTGCTTATGGGTGTGGCGACATTACTTGTTGGGCTCCCATTTCATCATCAAAACTGACAATGTTGCCATGAGTTACTTTCAAATCCAAAAAAAGCTATCACCGAAGCAAACTTGATGGTAGGACTTCTTGGCAGAATTTGATTACACATTAGAGTATAAACCCGGTAAAGCCAATGTAGTGGCCAATGCCTTAAGTCGAAAGATGGAGCTTGCAGCTGTCAGCTTAGCTAAGGAGAGATAACAGACCTCAACAAACAAGGATTGGAGCAGGACCCATTGGCTAGGGAGCTAAAGAAGCTAGCAGTGGAGGGCAAAACCAAGCAATTCTGGGTAGAGGACGGTCTACTCTACACCAAGGGACGGCGCCTATACGTCTCGAAGTGGGGAGCTTACGAAACGAGCTCATCAAGGAGTGTCACGATACCAAATAAGCGAGACATCTAGGGTAACGACGCATGATGGCACTATTAGAGGCTACCTACTTTTAGCCTCACATAAGGGATAATGTCGAGTTGTACGTCAAGACTTGTCTTGTGTGCCAACAAGATAAGGTAGAGACCAAGCAGCCAGCAGGATTGTTGGAGCTATTATCACTTCCCGACCGACCATGGGAGTCCATCATAATAGATTTTATCAGTGCCTTGCCAAAATTAGAGGGGTTCGGGTCTATCATGGTGGTAGTAGACCGATTTTCAAAGTATGGGATATTCATACCATGCAGTAGGGACTGCATGGCAGAAGAAGCGGCAAGGGCATTGTTCAAAAATATCATGAAATATTGGGGATTACCATGAAACATCATGAGCGATCGGGACCCCCGCTTCACGGGAAGATTGTGGACGGAACTTTTTAAACTTTTTGGGTTAAAATTATATTTCTCCATAAGTTTTCACCCCCAAACCAATGGACAGACTGAACGGGTGAACTCCTTACTAGAGTGCTATTTGAGGCACTTTGTGAGTGCTAATCAGAAAGATTGGGCCAAACTTTTTGATATAGCATAATTTTCGTACAAGTTACAATAGAGCGAGGCTACGGGACACAGTCCGTTTGAGTTGACGATGGGGCAATAGTCGTTAACTCCTCACACCATAGCAATATTTGAAGGCGATGGAAAGAGCCCAGGGGCAATCAAAATGGCAAAGTCATGGGAGAAGCAAGCTGACTTAGCTCGTTCATGCCTAGAAAAAGCTTATCGATAAATGAAAAAATAGGCCGACGAAATGAGACACCCACAAGAGTTCAATATAGGCAACTCAGTCCTTGTCAAACTTTTACCACAACAATTTAAAGCATTTCGAAGAATGCATAAAGGTTTGGTAAGAAGGTACGAGGGGCCATTTTCGATTGTGGCTAAGGTAGGCAAGGTATCTTATCGTGTTGGCCTACCTAGCTCTTTAAAGATATATTCGGTCTTCCACGTAAGTATGTTGAAGCCATACCACGAGGGCAATCACATCTGGCACCTCCTATGGTAACCAAGTCTTATGATAAAGAGATTGAAGAGGTGATTACCAAGAAGACCGTATGACGACGTGGCGTATGACTTTGCTCTTAATACTTGATCAAGTGGAAGGGACTATCAGAGTCTGAAGTAACATGGGAACCCGAAGAAGACTTGTGGCAGTTCTAAGATCAACTTCGAGAGTACGAGGTGACGAGGGCGTCGCCAAATTAGGTGGGGGAGGATGTCACGTATCGCCAAGCCAAGCCATATTTATTGCAGCATTTTTGGGCTTGGAGGCTCTCCCGTAATTTTCTAGAACATTAGGGACATTTTGGATAATTGCTAGGAACTTCTAGAATGTCCACTTGTAAATATCAAGTGGAATCTTTGTGGCATATTCCTTGGAGAACTCTAGAGAGTCTCTCCCAATCATAGGATCAAATAGATCACCATCGTTCGTTTAGAAGGTGGAGTTGTATAAATAGGGGTAGGAACTTCATTTGTAAACCATCAAGCAAGAGTTTGAGTTTGAGTGAATACAAGTTTTCTCTTACAAAGCTCTCTTGCCTTCTTTGAGTGTCTTCTATCTTGCTAGCCATCTTCCAACACTTTCTTAGCAACGAGGCTGACTTAGCTACCACGAGGGGCAGTTGAAGAAGCTAAGGCCGCACGGTCCTTTTTAAGGGAACAAGTCCGTGATAGTTAGCTCATATAGTTTATGCATTGTAGGTGAGTACGACGATGCTTGAAGCATCTTTTATTGGCTGGGCGGCTGTTGGAGCTCCTGTAGGTGTCTGAGGGAGTGTGTACATAAATGATGACCTGTTGGACTATTTTGTTGGCTTGTTATATTTTGAGTCTGTTATATTATATTTTTAGACTGGTACTATATTTCCTTTTAAAACTTTACTACAAATAAGTATGTAAATATTGTGGTCGTCGTGCTTTTATATAAATACTAATCCTGCTATATACATGAGATGTGTGAGAAAGTATTTTAAACAGGGTTGTGTATGTAAGAAGTGATTTATCTTTTCTTAAAGTGTTACAAAAAAAAATAGTCCATGCATGCACACAGGTTCCATCATGTAAATTATATTATTATATATAGTTGTGTAGTAATGGGGGTGTTACACATGCCACCTTTTCAGGGTGAGGAGAGTGGTGATGACTAATATAACATTAACGTATGTTGGCTAAAGTGAAGCGGTAGGCCTTCTTCCCCCGTTGAAAGGGCAATGAGCAAAGGTCATTGTCATGTGATGTAGTTGGTGATGCTAGAGGGCAGCCCATATTTTTCTCCATAAAATTAGCTGAGTTCGTAAACATGGTCAACGTAAAAACTGTAGATTTTTATGTTGTCTTCATTTTTCAACTTGAACTACCTAATCCTAACAATTAAGGAGAAAGTTATACTTGATTCAAGGAAATATGTCAACATAAATAGATCCCTTCTAATCCACACATTTAAACGAATTTTCAGCTTTGATCAAGGCTAAATTAGGATGAGCTTCCAACAATAAAATTGTAATTCTATCTCTTGTACTTCAAATAAAGTAAGATTTAGGTCTATAGGGCTTTTGGGCATAAAGTTCTTCCCAAAATAAAAATAAAAACTGCACAAGTTTGGAAATATGCTTATTTTAAATTTAATGCAAGCTCAACAATCACTTTTAATTAAAAAAATTTAAGATATTTTAAAGTATAATTAGTAAAGGTTTTTAGCGCATTAAGATGACTTTTAAATATAAATACAAAGTTGAAACATAACTTATAAATTGAGAGGATGAGTAACAAAAGTACTTTGTTTTCTTTTTGCCTTCATCTTTATTGTAATTGTTTGAGGCAAATAAATAGATTTAAAAGATTGTTTTGATTAAATATATTTTTTTATTTTATAAAACTTATTTTAATAGTACATACAAAGTTTTACGGGCACAATACCTCAAAAATATAAATTTTAAAATTTTAAAATCTAATAAAATGTAATCAGAATTAAAAACATGAATGAATAACATGTAATAAATATTTTAAAAGTAAATATGTTTTAATTCCTTAGAAAGGCTTAAATAGTTTTATTTGAAATCCCTACGCTTTACATTTTAATTTAAAAAATATAAACATTTAAAATTTTAAAACATTATTAAATATACAATATAAAATTTATTTAAATTTAAAAAATAAGTTTTGAATATTTAAAAAGTAAATATATTTAATTGCTTAGATAACATTTAGCTGAAATAGACAAATAATTTAACATTAGGACATGGGTCTCAGAATAAACAAAATATTTTCCTAAATTCGAAAGTACGATTCTTAAAGGGGATTGAGTTATTTTTGTTTAGAACAACTAAAGAACTTATTAATATTTAAAAAGTAAAAAATCTAACGAAAATACTATATAAATTAAATACATAAATACATTATACGTATTGAATACTTTAAAAGTAAATACGTTGTTGTTCCTTAGAAATTGTTTAGTTGAAATGTACAATTTATTGGGCTTTAGAATATTTTTCTAGAAATAGATAAAACTATTTTAAAATAGTTTAATTTTTAAAATATATTTACTGAAGGCTTTTTTATATTTTTTTGAAACTTAATTTAAAAGTACATTCTAAATTTTGCTCGCACAACAACTCAGAAAGAGAAATATTTAAAAAATTAAAAATCTAATAAAAAAGCATTAAAAATTATATTTAAATAAAGAATTTTTATTCAATAGTTCAAAACTAAACATATTTAATCGAGAGTATTAAATAGTTTCTATTTTGAATAACCAAAGCCTATATACATTAATGTCGAAAGTATAATTAAAGATTTTCTTTATTTTATGCTATTTAATTTAAATGTATATAGTAAATTTTACTATCACAATAACACAAAACATAAATATTTAAAAATCTTAAAAAATAAAATCAATTAAATACATTAATAAGTATTGTGTAACAAATATTTTTATTGTATATCTACATCAGTTACTTTGGGATAGTATTAAATAGTTTTTGTGTAGTGTAACTAAACAATATATAAATAATCTATAATTCTAGAAACTAAAAAAAACACAAGTTTTTGTCTTTTTATTTATTGTCATTGGTGGAGGCAATTTAGTAGATTTTAAAGATTTGATTATTGAATTGTTTCACTGTATTTTATGAAATATAATTTAAAAGCACATACTAAATTGCACTAGCACATTAACTCAAAAATATAAAATATTTTAAAAAATTAAATTCTAAAAAAATGATAAAAAAATAAACCATATGTATTGAATATTTAAAAAGTAAATATATTTTAATTCCTTAGATAATATTAAACGATTTTATTTAGAATGACTAAAGTATATAATTCAATTTGAAGAGTGAAATGAAAGGTTTTTCTTTACTTTATGATTTTTAATTTAAAAGAGTATATACAATATCTTACTAGCACAAAAACTAAAAAATATAAAATGTTGAAACATTATAGATCTAAATAAAATGAAATGTAAACTAAACAGGTAAATAATAATGTGTATTGAATACTTTAAAATTAAATATATTTTAATCCCATAATATGTATTGAATATTTTGAAAGATAATATATTTTATTTCCTTGGATGGTATTTGGTCGAAATATACAATTAAATTAACTTGAAAATATTGATATATATCAATTAAAAAAATTTAAGATATTTTAAAGTATAATTAGTGAAGGTAGGTTTTTAACATAACTTATAAATTGAGAGGATGAGTAACAAAAGTACTTTGTTTTCTTTTTGTCTCCATCTTTATTGTAATTGTTTGAGGCAAATAAATAGATTTAAAAGATTGTTTCAATTAAATATATTTTTTTATTTTATAAAACTTATTTTAACAGTACATACAAAGTTTTACGGGCACAATACCTCAAAAATATAAATTTTAAAATTTTAAAATCTAATAAAATATAATCAGAACTAAAAACATGAATGAATAACATGTAATAAATATTTTAAAAAGTAAATATATTTTAATTCCTTAGAAAGGCTTAAATAGTTTTATTTGAAATCCCTACGCTTTACATTTTAATTTAAAAAAATATAAACATTTAAAATTTTAAAACATTATTAAATATACAATATAAAATTTATTTAAATTTAAAAAATAAGTTTTGAATATTTAAAAAGTAAATATATTTAATTGCTTAGACAACATTTAGCTGAAATAGACGAATAATTTAACATTAGGACATGGGTCTCAGAATAAACAAAATATTTTTCTAAATTCGAAAGTACGATTCTTAAAGGGGATTGAGTTATTTTTGTTTAGAACAACTAAAGAACTTATTAATATTTAAAAAGTAAAAAATCTAACGAAAATACTATATAAATTAAATACATAAATACATTATACGTATTGAATACTTTAAAAGTAAATACGTTGTTGTTCCTTAGAAATTGTTTAGTTGAAATGTACAATTTATTGGGCTTTAGAATATTTTTCTAGAAATAGATAAAACTATTTTAAAATAGTTTAATTTTTAAAGTATATTTACTTTATGATGTTTAATTTAAAAGAGTATATACAATATCTTACTAGCACAAAAACTAAAAAATATAAAATGTTGAAACATTATAGATCTAAATAAAATGAAATGTAAACTAAACAGGCAAATAATAATGTGTATTGAATACTTTAAAATTAAATATATTTTAATCCCATAATATGTATTGAATATTTTGAAAGATAATATATTTTATTTCCTTGGATGGTATTTGGTCGAAATATACAATTAAATTAACTTGAAAATATTGATATATATCAATTAAAAAAATTTAAGACATTTTAAAGTATAATTAGTGAAGGTAGTTTTTAACATAACTTATAAATTGAGAGGATGAGTAACAAAAGTACTTTGTTTTTCTTTTTGTCTCCATCTTTATTGTAATTGTTTGAGGCAAATAAATGATTTAAAGATTGTTTCAATTAAATATATTTTTTTTATTTAATAAAACTTATTTTAACAGTACATACAAAGTTTTACGGGCACAATACCTCAAAAATATAAATTTTAAAATTTTAAAATCTAATAAAATATAATCAGAACTAAAAACATGAATGAATAACATGTAATAAATATTTTAAAAGTAATATGTTTTAATTCCTTAGAAAGGCTTAAATAGTTTTATTTGAAATCCCTACGCTTTACATTTTAATTAAAAAAATATAAACATTTAAAATTTTAAAACATTATTAATATACAATATAAAATTTATTTAAATTTAAAAAATAAGTTTTGAATATTTAAAAAGTAAATATATTTAATTGCTTAGATAACATTTAGCTGAAATAGACGAATAATTTAACATTAGGACATGGTCTCGAATAAACAAAATATTTTCCTAAATTCGAAAGTACGATTCTTAAAGGGGATTGAGTTATTTTTGTTTAGAACAACTAAAGAACTTATTAATATTTAAAAAAGTAAAAAATCTAACGAAAATACTATATAAATTAAATACATAAATACATTATACGTATTGAATACTTTAAAAGTAAATACGTTGTTGTTCCTTAGAAATTGTTTAGTTGAAATTTACAATTTATTGGGCTTTAGAATATTTTTCTAGAATAGATAAAACTATTTTAAAATAGTTTAATTTTTAAAGTATTTTACTTTATGATGTTTAATTTAAAAGAGTATATACAATATCTTACTAGCACAAAAACTAAAAAATATAAAATGTTGAAACATTATAGATCTAAATAAAATGAAATGTAAACTAAACAGGCAAATAATAATGTGTATTGAATACTTTAAAATTAAATATATTTTAATCCCATAATATGTATTGAATATTTTGAAAGATAATATATTTTATTTCCTTGGATGGTATTTGGTCGAAATATACAATTAAATTAACTTGAAAATATTGATATATATCAATTAAAAAAATTTAAGATATTTTAAAGTATAATTAGTGAAGGTAGGTTTTTAACATAACTTATAAATTGAGAGGATGAGTAACAAAAGTACTTTGTTTTCTTTTTGTCTCCATCTTTATTGTAATTGTTTGAGGCAAATAAATAGATTTAAAAGATTGTTTCAATTAAATATATTTTTTTATTTTATAAAACTTATTTTAACAGTACATACAAAGTTTTACGGGCACAATACCTCAAAAATATAAATTTTAAAATTTTAAAATCTAATAAAATGTAATCAGAACTAAAAACATGAATGAATAACGTGTAATAAATATTTTAAAAGTAAATATGTTTTAATTCCTTAGAAAGGCTTAAGTAGTTTTATTTGAAATCCCTACGCTTTACATTTTAATTTAAAAAGTATAAACATTTAAAATTTTAAAACATTATTAAATTATACAATATAAAATTTATTTAAATTTAAAAAATAAGTTTTGAATATTTAAAGAGTAAATATATTTAATTGCTTAGATAACATTTAGCTGAAATAGACGAATAATTTAACATTAGGACATGGGTCTCAGAATAAACAAAATATTTTCCTAAATTCGAAAGTACGATTCTTAAAGGGGATTGAGTTATTTTTGTTTAGAACAACTAAAGAACTTATTAATATTTAAAAAGTAAAAAATCTAACGAAAATACTATATAAATTAAATACATAAATACATTATACGTATTGAATACTTTAAAAGTAAATACGTTGTTGTTCCTTAGAAATTGTTTAGTTGAAATATACAATTTATTGGGCTTTAGAATATTTTTCTAGAAATAGATAAAACTATTTTAAAATGGTTTAATTTTTAAAGTATATTTACCGAAGGCTTTTTTATATTTTTTTGAAACTTAATTTAAAAGTACATTCTAAATTTTGCTCGCACAACAACTCAGAAAGAGAAATATTTAAAAAATTAAAAATCTAATAAAAAAGCATTAAAAATTATATTTAAATAAAGAATTTTTATTCAATAGTTCAAAACTAAACATATTTAATCGAGAGTATTAAATAGTTTCTATTTCGAATAACCAAAGCCTATATACATTAATGTCGAAAGTATAATTAAAGATTTTCTTTATTTTATGCTATTTAATTTAAATGTATATAGTAAATTTTACTATCACAATAACACAAAACATAAATATTTAAAAATCTTAAAAAATAAAATCAATTAAATACATTAATAAGTATTGTGTAACAAATATTTTTATTGTATATCTACATCAGTTACTTTGGGATAGTATTAAATAGTTTTTGTGTAGTGTAACTAAACAATATATAAATAATCTATAATTCTAGAAACTAAAAAAAACACAAGCTTTTGTCTTTTTATTTATTGTCATTGGTGGAGGCAATTTAGTAGATTTTAAAGATTTAATTATTGAATTGTTTCACTGTATTTTATGAAATATAATTTAAAAGCACATACTAAATTGCACTAGCACATTAACTCAAAAATATAAAATATTTTAAAAAATTAAATTCTAAAAAAATGATAAAAAAATAAACCATATGTATTGAATATTTAAAAGTAAATATATTTTAATTCCTTAGATAATATTAAACGATTTTATTTAGAATGACTAAAGTGTATAATTCAATTTGAAGAGTGAAATGAAAGGTTTTTCTTTACTTTATGATGTTTAATTTAAAAGAGTGTATACAATATCTTACTAGCACAAAAACTAAAAAATATAAAATGTTGAAACATTATAGATCTAAATAAAATGAAATGTAAACTAAACAGGCAAATAATAATGTGTATTGAATACTTTAAAATTAAATATATTTTAATCCCATAATATGTATTGAATATTTTGAAAGATAATATATTTTATTTCCTTGGATGGTATTTGGTCGAAATATACAATTAAATTAACTTGAAAATATTGATATATATCAATTAAAAAAATTTAAGATATTTTAAAGTATAATTAGTGAAGGTAGGTTTTTAACATAACTTATAAATTGAGAGGATGAGTAACAAAAGTACTTTGTTTTCTTTTTGTCTCCATCTTTATTGTAATTGTTTGAGGCAAATAAATAGATTTAAAAGATTGTTTCAATTAAATATATTTTTTTATTTTATAAAACTTATTTTAACAGTACATACAAAGTTTTACGGGCACAATACCTCAAAAATATAAATTTTAAAATTTTAAAATCTAATAAAATATAATCAGAACTAAAAACATGAATGAATAACATGTAATAAATATTTTAAAAGTAAATATGTTTTAATTCCTTAGAAAGGCTTAAATAGTTTTATTTGAAATCCCTACGCTTTACATTTTAATTTAAAAAAATATAAACATTTAAAATTTTAAAACATTATTAAATATACAATATAAAATTTATTTAAATTTAAAAAATAAGTTTTGAATATTTAAAAAGTAAATATATTTAATTGCTTAGACAACATTTAGCTGAAATAGACGAATAATTTAACATTAGGACATGGGTCTCAGAATAAACAAAATATTTTTCTAAATTCGAAAGTACGATTCTTAAAGGGGATTGAGTTATTTTTGTTTAGAACAACTAAAGAACTTATTAATATTTAAAAAGTAAAAAATCTAACGAAAATACTATATAAATTAAATACATAAATACATTATACGTATTGAATACTTTAAAAGTAAATACGTTGTTGTTCCTTAGAAATTGTTTAGTTGAAATGTACAATTTATTGGGCTTTAGAATATTTTTCTAGAAATAGATAAAACTATTTTAAAATAGTTTAATTTTTAAAGTATATTTACTTTATGATGTTTAATTTAAAAGAGTATATACAATATCTTACTAGCACAACTAAAAAATATAAAATGTTGAAACATTATAGATCTAAATAAAATGAAATTTAAACTAAACAGGCAAATAATAATGTGTATTGAATACTTTAAAATTAAATATATTTTAATCCCATAATATGTATTGAATATTTTGAAAGATAATATATTTTATTTCCTTGGATGGTATTTGGTCGAAATATA
>JAGSPU010000532.1:0-12306 GCA_019321725.1 Paulownia fortunei
AATGGAAAGATTTTTTTAATGTGGCTGTCGTAGATTGTAGATTGAAGATGATGATAAAATTATTTTGTAGATTTTTATGGCACATAATTATGGTCATTGGAGGATTCAACGATTTATTTCTAAATTTTGTTAATTGAAAATATAGATATCCACCCAACCTTCCCATATATTTGAAGAAGGGAATCGAATTGCAGAATGGATGACTAACCATTCTCGTGATACTCAAAGTTTGGGAATTGGGTGCTAGGAAAATTTCCAACGAACTATGACAAGACTTCTTAGAATTAATAAATTTGGATATCCAAATTCTATATTTTAACATTTGAGAAAAATACTTCTCATTAAGATTTCAATCACTTGGAGAGGAGACTATTGTATACGCTGAGATGGATGTGTTGTGCTTGGAATGGAAAGATTTTTTTAATGTGACTGCCGTAGATTGTAGATTGAAGATGATGATAAATTATTTTATAGATTTTGTGGCACAACGATTATGGTCATTGGAGGATTAAACAATTTATTTTTAAATTTTGTTAGTTGAAAATATAGATATCCACCCAACTATCCATATATTTGAAGAAGGGAATCGAATTGCAGAATGGATGACTAACCATTCTCGTGATACTCAACATTTGGGAATTTGGCTGCCAGCAAAATTTCCACGAACTATGACAAGACTTCTTTGAATTAATAAATTTGGACATCCAAATTCTATATTTTAACATTTGAGAAAAATACTCCTCATTAAGATTTTAATCACTTGGGAGAGGAGACTTTTATATACGCTGAGATGGATGTGGTTGTGCTTCTAATGGAAAGATTTTTTTAAATGTGGATGCGTAGATTGTAGATTGAAGATGATGATAAAATTATTTTGTAGATTTTATGGCACAACAATTATGGTCATTGGAGGATTCAACGATTTATTTCTAAATTTTGTTAATTGAAAATATAGATATCCACCAACAATCCCATATATTTGAAGAAGGGAATCGAATTGCAGAATGGATGACTAACCATTCTCGTGATACTAAACATTTAGGAATTTGGGCTGCCAGCAAAATTTCAACGAACTATGACAAGACTTCTTAGAATTAATAAATTTGGACATCCAAATTCTATATTTTAACATTTGAGAAAAATACTCCTCATTAAGATTTCAATCACTTGGGAGAGGAGACTATTATATACGCTGAGATGGATGTGGTCGTGCTTGGAATGGAAAGATTTTTTAATGTGCTGTCGTAGATTGTAGATTGAAGATGATGATAAAATTATTTTGTAGATTTTATGGCACAACAATTATGGTCATTGGAGGATTCAACGATTTATTTCTAAATTTTGTTAGTTGAAAATATAGATATCCACCCAACATCCCATATATTTGAAGAAGGGAATCGAATTGCAGAATGGATGACTAACCATTCTCGTGATACTCAACATTTGGGAATTTGGTTGCCAGCAAAATTTCCACGAACTATGACAAGACTTCTTAGAATTAATAAATTTGGACATCCAAATTCTATATTTTAACATTTGAGAAAATACTCCTCATTAAGATTTCAATCACTTGGGAGAGGAGACTATTATATACGCTGAGATGGATGTGGTCTTGCTTGGAATGGAAAGATTTTTTTTAATGTGGCTGCCGTAGATTGTAGATTCAAGATGATGATAAAATTATTTTATAGAATTTGTGGCACAACGATTATGGTTATTGAGGATTCAACAATTATTTCTAAATTTTGTTAATTGAAAATATAGATATCCACCCAACTATCCATATATTTGAAAAGGGAATCGAATTGCAGAATGGATGACTAACCATTCTCGTGATACTCAACATTTAGGAATTTGGCTGCCAGCAAAATTTCCACGAACTATGACAAGACTTCTTAGAATTAATAAAATTTGGACATCCAAATTCTATATTTTAACATTTGAGAAACATACTCCTCATTAAGATTTCAATCACTTGGGAGAGGAGACTATTATATACGCTGAGATGGATGTGGTCATGTTTGGAATGGAAAGATTTTTTAATGTGGCTGCCGTAGATTGTAGATTGAAGATGATGATAAAAATTTTTTATAATTTTGTGGAACAACGATTATGGTCATTGGAGGATTCAATGATTTATTTTTAAAATTTGTTAGTTGAAAATATAGATATCCACCCAACTATCCATATAATTGAAGAAAGGAATCGAATTGCAGAATGGATGACTAACCATTCTCGTGATACTCACATTTCGGAATTTGGCTGCCAGCAAAATTTCCACGAACTATGACAAGACTTCTTAGAATTAATAAATTTGGACATCCAAATTCTATATTTTAAACATTTGAGAAAAATACTCCTCATTAAGATTTTAATCACTTGGGAGAGGAGACTATTATATACGCTGAGATGGATGTGGTTGTGCTTGTAATGAAAGATTTTTTTAATGTGGCTGCCGTAGATTGTAGATTGAAGATGATGATAAAATTATTTTGTAGATTTTATGGCAAACAATTATGGTCATTGGAGGATTCAACGATTTATTTCTAAATTTTGTTAGTTGAAAATATAGATATCCACCCAACAATCCATATATTTGAAGAAGGGAATTGAATTGCAGAATGGATGACTAACCATTCTCGTGATACTAAACATTTAGGAATTTGGCTGCAGCAAAATTTCAACGAACTATGACAAGACTTCTTAGAATTAATAAATTTGGACATCCAAATTCTATATTTTAACATTTGAGAAAAATACTCCTCATTGAGATTTCAATCACTTGGGAGAGGAGACTTTATATACGCTGAGATGGATGTGGTCGTGTTTGGAATGGAAAGATTTTTTTAATGTGGCTGTCGTAGATTGTAGATTGAAGATGATGATAAAATTATTTTGTAGATTTTATGGCACAATATTATGGTCATTGGAGGATTCAACGATTTATTTCTAAATTTTGTTAATTGAAAATATAGATATCCACCCAACCTATCCATATATTTGAAGAAAGGAATCGAATTGCAGAATGGATGACTAACCATTCTCGTGATACTCAACATTTGGGAATTTGGTGCAGCAAAATTTCCACGATCTATGACAAGACTTCTTAGAATTAATAAATTTGGATATCCAAATTTTATATTTTAACATTTGAGAAAAATACTTCTCATTAATATTTCAATCACTTGGGAGAGGAGACTATTATATACGCTGAGATGGATGTGGTTGTGCTTGGAATGGAAAGATTTTTTTAATGTGGCTGCCGTAGATTGTAGATTGAAGATGATGATAAAATTATTTTATAGATTTTGTGGCACAACGATTATGGTCATTGGAGGATTAAACAATTTATTTTTAAATTTTGTTATTGAAAATATAGATATCCACCCAACTATCCCATATATTTGAAGAAGGGAATCGAATTGCAGAATGGATGACTAACCATTCTCGTGATACTCAACATTTGGGGATTTGGTTGCCAGCAAAATTTCCACGAACTATGACAAGACTTCTTAATTAATAAATTTGGACATCCAAATTCTATATTTTAACATTTGAGAAAAATACTCCTCATTAAGATTTTAATCACTGGGAGAGGAGACTTTTATATACGCTGAGATGGATGTGGTTGTGCTTGTAATGGAAAGATTTTTTTAATGTGGCTATCGTAGATTGTAGATTGAAGATGATGATAAAATTATTTTGTAGATTTTATGGCACAACTATTATGGTCATTGGAGGATTCAACGATTTATTTCTAAATTTTGTTAATTGAAAATATAGATATCCACCCAACCTTCCATATATTTGAAGAAGGGAATCGAATTGCAGAATGGATGACTAACCATTCTCGTGATACTCAACATTTGGGAATTTGGGTGCTAGGAAAATTTCCACGATCTATGACAAGACTTCTTAGAATTAATAAATTTGGATATCCAAATTCTATATTTTAACATTTGAGAAAAATACTTCTCATTAAGATTTCAATCACTTGGAGAGGAGACTATTGTATACGCTGAGATGGATGTGGTTGTGCTTGGAATGGAAAGATTTTTTTAATGTGGCTGCCGTAGATTATAGATTGAAGATGATGATAAAATTATTTTATAGATTTTGTGGCACAACGATTATGGTCATTGGAGGATTCAACAATTTATTTTTAAATTTTGTTAATTGAAAATATAGATATCCACCCAACTATCCCATATATTTGAAGAAGGGAATCGAATTGCAGAATGGATGACTAACCATTCTCGTGATACTCAACATTTGGGGATTTGGTTGCCAACAAAATTTCCACGAACTATGACAAGACTTCTTGAATTAATAAATTTGGACATCCAAATTCTATATTTTAACATTTGAGAAAAATACTCCTCATTAAGATTTTAATCACTTGGGAGAGAGACTTTTATACGCTGAGATGGATGTGGTTGTGCTTGTAATGGAAAGATTTTTTTAATGTGGCTATCGTAGATTGTAGATTGAAGATGATGATAAAATTATTTTGTAGATTTTATGGCACAACTATTATGGTCATTGGAGGATTCAACGATTTATTTCTAAATTTTGTTAGTTGAAAATATAGATATCCACCCAACTATCCCATATATTTGAAGAAGGGAATCGAATTGCAGAATGGATGACTAACCATTCTCGTGATACTCAACATTGAGGAATTTGGCTGCCAGCAAAATTTCCACGAACTATGACAAGACTTCTTAGAATTAATAAATTTGGACATCCAAATTCTATATTTTAACATTTGAGAAAAATACTCCTCATTGAGATTTCAATCACATGGGAGAGGAGACTATTATATATGCTGAGATGGATGTGGTCTTGCTTGGAATGGAAAGATTTTTTTAATGTGGCTGCCGTAGATTAGTAGATTCAAGATGATGATAAAATTATTTTATAGAATTTGTGGCACAACGATTATGGTTATTGAGGATTCAACGATTTATTTCTAAATTTTGTTAATTGAATATATAGATATCCACCCAACTATCCCATATATTTGAAGAAGGAATCGAATTGCAGAATGGATGACTAACCATTCTCGTGATACTCAACATTTGGAATTGGCTGCCAGCAAACAAATTTCCACGAACTATGACATCACTTCTTAGAATTAATAAATTTGGACATCCAAATTCTATATTTTAACATTTGAGAAACATACTCCTCATTAAGATTTCAATCACTTGGAGAGTGAGGACTATTATATACGCTGAGATGGATGTGGTTGTGCTTGTAATGGAAAGATTTTTTTAATGTGGCTATCGTAGATTGTAGATTGAAGATGATGATAAAATTATTTTGTAGATTTTATGGCACAACTATATGGTCATTGGAGGATTCAACGATTTATTTCTAAATTTTGTTAGTTGAAAATATAGATACCACCCAACTATCCCATATTATTTGAAGAAGGGAATCGAATTGCAGAATGGATGACTAACCATTCTCGTGATTACTCAACATTTGAGAATTTGGCTGCCAGCAAAATTTCACGAACTATGACAAGACTTCTTAGAATTAATAAATATGGACATCCAAATTCTATATTTTAACATTGAGAAAAATACTCCTCATTGAGATTTCAATCACTTGGGAGAGGAGACTATTATATATGCTGAGATGGATGTGGTCTTGCTTGGAATGGAAAGATTTTTTAATGTGGCTGCCGTAGATAGTAGATTCAAGATGATGATAAAATTATTTTATAGAATTTGTGGCACAACGATTATGGTTATTGAGGATTCAACAATTATTTCTAAATTTTGTTAATTGAATATATATAGATATCCACCCAACTATCCATATATTTGAAAAAGGGAATCGAATTGCAGAATGGATGACTAACCATTCTCGTGATACTCAACATTTAGGAATTTGGCTGCCAGCAAAATTTCCACGAACTATGACAAGACTTCTTAGAATTAATAAATTTGGACATCCAAATTCTATATTTTAACATTTGAGAAACATACTCCTCATTAAGATTTCAATCACTTGGGAGAGGAGACTATTATATACGCTGAGATGGATGTGGTCATGTTGGAATGGAAAGATATTTTTAATGTGGCTGCCGTAGATTGTAGATTGAAGATGATGATAAAATAATTTTATATTTTGTGGAACAACGATTATGGTCATTGGAGGATTCAATGATTTATTTTTAATTTTTGTTAGTTGAAAATATAGATATCCACCCAACTATCCCATATATTTGAAGAAGGGAATCGAATTGCAGAATGGATGACTAACTATTCTCGTGATACTCTACATTTCGGAATTTGGCTGCCAGCAAAATTTCCACGAACTATGACAAGACTTCTTAGAATTAATAAATTTGGACATCCAAATTCTATATTTTAACATTTGAGAAAAATACTCCTCATTAAGATTTCAATCACTTGGGAGAGGAGACTATTATATACGCTGAGATGGATGTGGTTGTGTTTGGAATGGAAAGATATTTTTAATGTGGCTGCCGTAGATTGTAGATTGAAGATGATGATAAAATTATTTTATAGATTTTGTGGCACAACGATTATGGTCATTGGAGGATTCAACGATTTATTTCTAAATTTTGTTAATTGAAAATATAGATATCCACCCAACTATCCCATATATTTGAAGAAGGGAATCGAATTGCAGAATGGATGACTAACCATTCTCGTGATACTCAACATTTGAGAATTTGGCTGCCAGCAAAATTTCCACGAACTATGACAAGACTTCTTAGAATTAATAAATTTGGACATCCAAATTCTATATTTTAACATTTGAGAAAAATACTCCTCATTAAGATTTTAATCACTTGGGAGAGGAGACTTTTATATACGCTGAGATGGATGTGGTTGTGCTTGGAATGGAAAGATTTTTTTAATGTGGCTGCCGTAGATTGTAGATTGAAGATGATGATAAAATTATTTTGTAGATTTTATGGCACAACAATTATGGTCATTGGAGGATTCAACGATTTATTTCTAAATTTTGTTAGTTGAAAATATAGATATCCACCCAACTATCCCATATATTTGAAGAAGGGAATCGAATTGCAGAATGGATGACTAACCATTCTCGTGATACTCAACATTTGGAATTTGGCTGCCAGCAAAATTTCAACGAACTATGACAAGACTTCTTAGAATTAATAAATTTGGACATCCAAATTTTATATTTTAACATTTGAGAAAAATACTTCTCATTAAGATTTCAATCACTTGGGAGAGGAGACTATTGTATACGCTGAGATGGATGTGGTTGTGCTTGGAATGGAAAGATTTTTTTAATGTGACTGTCGTAGATTATAGATTGAAGATGATGATAAAATTATTTTATAGATTTTGTGGCACAACGATTATGGTCATTGGAGGATTCAACAATTTATTTTTAAATTTTGTTAATTGAAAATATAGATATCCACCCAACTATCCCATATATTTGAAGAAGGGAATCGAATTGCAGAATGGATGACTAACCATTCTCGTGATACTCAACATTTGGGGATTTGGTTGCCAGCAAAATTTCCACGAACTATGACAAGACTTCTTAGAATTAATAAATTTGGACATCCAAATTCTATATTTTAACATTTGAGAAAAATACTCCTCATTAAGATTTTAATCACTTGGGAGAGGAGACTTTTATATACGCTGAGATGGATGTGGTTGTGCTTGTAATGGAAAGATTTTTTTAATGTGGCTATCGTAGATTGTAGATTGAAGATGATGATAAAATTATTTTGTAGATTTTATGGCACAACTATTATGGTCATTGGAGGATTCAACGATTTATTTCTAAATTTTGTTAGTTGAAAATATAGATATCCACCCAACTATCCATATATTTGAAGAAGGGAATCGAATTGCAGAATGGATGACTAACCATTCTCGTGATACTCAACATTTGAGAATTTGGCTGCCAGCAAAATTTCCACGAACTATGACAAGACTTCTTAGAATTAATAAATTTGGACATCCAAATTCTATATTTTAACATTTGAGAAAAATACTCCTCATTAAGATTTTAATCACTTGGGAGAGGAGACTTTTATATACGCTGAGATGGATGTGGTTGTGCTTGGAATGGAAAGATTTTTTAATGTGGATGCCGTAGATTGTAGATTGAAGATGATGATAAAATTATTTTATGAGATTTTATGGCACAACGATTATGGTCATTGGAGGATTCAACGATTTATTTCTAAATTTTGTTAGTTGAAAATATAGATATCCACCCAACTATCCATATATTTGAAGAAGGGAATCGAATTGCAGAATGGATGACTAACCATTCTCGTGATACTAAACATTTAGGAATTTGGCTGCCAGCAAAATTTCAACGAACTATTAACAAAGACTTCTTAGAATTAATAAATTTGGACATCCAAATTCTATATTTTAACATTTGAGAAAAATATCCTCATTGAATTTCAATCACTTGGGAGAGGAGACTATTATATACGCTGAGATGGATGTGGTCGTGTGTTTGGAATGGAAAGATTTTTTTAATGTGGCTGTCGTAGATTGTAGATTGAAGATGATGATAAAATTATTTTATAGATTTTATGGCACAATTTATGGTCATTGGAGGATTCAACGATTTATTTCTAAATTTTGTTAGTTGAAAATATAGATATCCACCCAACTATCCCATATATTTGAAGAAGGGAATCGAATTGCAGAATGGATGACTAACCATTCTCGTGATACTCAACATTTGGGAATTTGGCTGCCAGCAAAATTTCCACGAACTATGACAAGACTTCTTAGAATTAATAAATTTGGACATCCAAATTCTATATTTTAACATTTGAGAAAAATACTCCTCATTAAGATTTTAATCACTTGGGAGAGGAGACTTTTATATACGCTGAGATGGATGTGGTTGTGCTTCTAATAGAAAAGATTTTTTTATGTGGCTGCCGTAGATTGTAGATTGAAGATGATGATAAAATTATTTTGTAGATTTTATGGCACAACAATTATGGTCATTGGAGGATTCAACGATTTTTTCTAAATTTTGTTAGTTGAAAATATAGATATCCACCCAACTATCCATATATTTGAAGAAGGGAATCGAATTGCAGAATGGATGACTAACCATTCTCGTGATACTCAACATTTGGAATTTGGCTGCCAGCAAAATTTCCACGAACTATGACAAGACTTCTTAGAATTAATAAATTTGGACATCCAAATTCTATATTTTAACATTTGAGAAAAATACTCCTCATTAAGATTTCAATCACTTGGGAGAGGAGACTTTATATACGCTGAGATGGATGTGGTTGTGCTTGTAATGAAAGATTTTTTTAATGTGGCTGCCGTAGATTGTAGATTGAAGATGATGATAAAATTATTTTGTAGATTTTATGGCACAACTTATGGTCATTGGAGGATTCAACGATTTATTTCTAAATTTTGTTAGTTGAAAATATAGATATCCACCCAACTATCCCATATATTTGAAGAAGGGAATCGAATTGCAGAATGGATGACTAACCATTCTCGTGATACTCAACATTTGGGAATTTGGCTGCCAGCAAAATTTCCACGAACTATGACAAGACTTCTTAGAATTAATAAATTTGGACATCCAAATTCTATATTTTAACATTTGAGAAAAATACTCCTCATTAAGATTTCAATCACTTGGAGAGGAGACTATTATATACGCTGAGATGGATGTGGTCTTGCTTGGAATGGAAAGATTTTTTTAATGTGGCTGCGTAGATTGTAGATTGAAGATGATGATAAAATTATTTTATAGATTTTGTGGCACAACGATTATGGTCATTGGAGGATTCAACAATTATTTCTAAATTTTGTTAGTTGAAAATATAGATATCCACCCAACTATCCATATATTTGAAGAAGGGAATCGAATTGCAGAATGGATGACTAACCATTCTCGTGATACTCAACATTTGGAATTTGGCTGCCAGCAAAATTTCCACGAACTATGACAAGACTTCTTAGAATTAATAAATTTGGACATCCAAATTCTATATTTTAACATTTGAGAAAAATACTCCTCATTAAGATTTCAATCACTTGGGAGAGGAGACTTTTATATACGCTGAGATGGATGTGGTTGTGCTTCTAATGAAAGATTTTTTTAATGTGGCTGCCGTAGATTGTAGATTGAAGATGATGATAAAATTATTTTGTAGATTTTATGGCACAACAATTATGGTCATTGGAGGATTCAACGATTTATTTCTAAATTTTGTTAGTTGAAAATATAGATATCCACCCAACTATCCCATATATTTGAAGAAGGGAATCGAATTGCAGAATGGATGACTAACCATTCTCGTGATACTCAACATTTGGAATTTGCTGCCAGCAAAATTTCCACGAACTATGACAAGACTTCTTAGAATTAATAAATTTGGACATCCAAATTCTATATTTTAACATTTGAGAAAAATACTCCTCATTAAGATTTCAATCACTTGGGAGAGGAGACTATTATATACGCTGAGATGGATGTGGTTGTGTTTGGAATGGAAAGATTTTTTTAATGTGGCTGTCGTAGATTGTAGATTGAAGATGATGATAAAATTATTTTGTAGATTTTATGGCACAACAATTATGGTCATTGGAGGATTCAACGATTTATTTCTAAATTTTGTTAGTTGAAAATATAGATATCCACCCAACTATCCCATATATTTGAAGAAGGGAATCGAATTGCAGAATGGATGACTAACCATTCTCGTGATACTCAACATTTAGGAATTTGGCTGCCAGCAAAATTTCAACGAACTATGACAAGACTTCTTAGAATTAATAAATTTGGACATCCAAATTCTATATTTTAACATTTGAGAAAAATACTCCTCATTAAGATTTCAATCACTTGGGAGAGGAGACTATTATATACGCTGAGATGGATGTGGTCTTGCTTGGAATGGAAAGATTTTTTTAATGTGGCTGCCGTAGATAGTAGATTGAAGATGATGATAAAATTATTTTATAGATTTTGTGGCACAACGATTATGGTTATTGAGGATTCAACAATTATTTCTAAATTTTGTTAATTGAAAATATAGATATCCACCCAACTATCCATATATTTGAAAAAGGGAATCGAATTGCAGAATGGATGACTAACCATTCTCGTGATACTCAACATTTAGGAATTTGGCTGCCAGCAAAATTTCCACGAACTATGACAAGACTTCTTAGAATTAATAAATTTGGACATCCAAATTCTATATTTTAACATTTGAGAAAAATACTCCTCATTAAGATTTCAATCACTTGGGAGAGGAGACTATTATATACGCTGAGATGGATGTGGTCATGTTTGGAATGGAAAGATATTTTTAATGTGGCTGCCGTAGATTGTAGATTGAAGATGATGATAAAATAATTTTATAAATTTTGGCACAACGATTATGGTCATTGGAGGATTCAATGATTTATTTTAAATTTTGTTAGTTGAAAATATAGATATCCACCCAACTATCCCATATAATTGAAGAAAGGAATCGAATTGCAGAATGGATGACTAACCATTCTCGTGATACTCAACATTTCGGAATTTGGCTGCCAGCAAAATTTCCACGAACTATGACAAGACTTCTTTGAATTAATAAATTTGGACATCCAAATTCTATATTTTAACATTTGAGAAAAATACTCCTCATTAAGATTTTAATCACTTGGGAGAGGAGACTTTTATATACGCTGAGATGGATGTGGTTGTGCTTGTAATGGAAAGATTTTTTTAATGTGGCTGCCGTAGATTGTAGATTGAAGATGATGATAAAATTATTTTGTAGATTTTATGGCAAACAAAATGGTCATTGGAGGATTCAACGATTTATTTCTAAATTTTGTTAGTTGAAAATATAGATATCCACCCAACTATCCCATATATTTGAAGAAGGGAATCGAATTGCAGAATGGATGACTAACCATTCTCGTGATACTAACATTTAGGAATTTGGCTGCCAGCAAAATTTCAACGAACTATGACAAGACTTCTTAGAATTAATAAATTTGGACATCCAAATTCTATATTTTAACATTTGAGAAAAATACTCCTCATTAAGATTTCAATCACTTGGGAGAGGAGACTTTATATACGCTGAGATGGATGTGGTCGTGTTTGGAATGGAAAGATTTTTTTAATGTGGCTGTCGTAGATTGTAGATTGAAGATGATGATAAAATTATTTGTAGATTTTATGGCACAATAATTATGGTCATTGGAGGATTCAACGATTTATTTCTAAATTTTGTTAATTGAAAATATAGATATCCACCCAACTATC
>JAGSPU010001119.1:0-12320 GCA_019321725.1 Paulownia fortunei
AGCGAGAGGATGGGGTGAAAATTTTAGTGGAAAAACTAGGATTTTTTCGATTCAATATGTTGAAATGCAGAATACAAGAGAGACTAGCAAGCGATGGGGTTGGCATGGTGTTTGTAGTGTGAAAACTTTAGTTGCAATAATTAGGGTTTTTTGCTTTCTATTAATAAAATACAAAGCACAAGAGATATACTAGAGCGTGGGTGGGGAGAAAATTTCATTTGCAAGAACTAGAATTTTTTGGATTCTTATCCTGAAATACATAACATTAATGTGAAACTTTTTGTTGCAAACACTAGGATTTCAAGATTCTATATCTTATAATACACAACACATGAGAGATGTTACGAGAGGATGGGGTGAAAATTTTAGTTAAAAAATAGGGTTTTTTTATTCTATATCTTGAATTACAAAACACAAGAGAGAATACCGATGGGCGATGGCGGCAGGTCTTCGTAGTGTGAAAACTTTAGTTGCAATAACAAGGATTTTTTGGTTTCTAATTCAAAATATACGGAGTACAAGAGAGATATTAGCGAGTGGTGGGGGTGAAAATTTCATTTGCAAGAACAAGTTTTTTTGGATTCTTTATCCTGAAATACATAACATTAATAAAACTTTTTGTTGAAAAATAGGATTTCTGATTCTATATCTTATAGTATACAACACATGAGAGATGTTAGCGAGAGGATGGGGTGAAAATTTTAGTTGAAAAACTAGGATTTTTTAGATTCAATATGTTGAAATGCAAATACAAGAGAGACTAGCGAGCGATGGGGTTGGCATGGTGTTTGAGTTCTGAAAACTTTAGTTGCAATAACAAGGGTTTGTTGTTTGTTATTCATAAAATACAAAGCACAAGAGAGATATAGCGAGTGGGTGGGGAGAAAATTTCATTTGCAAAACTAGAATTTTTTGGATTCTTTATCCTGAAATACATAACATTAATGCGAAACTTTTTGTTGCAAACACTAGGATTTCAATTCTATATCTTATAATACACAACACATGAGAGATTTACCGAGAGGAGGGGTGAAAATTTTAGTTGCAAAAGATAAGGTTTTTTAGATTCTATATATCTTGAATTACAAAACACAAGAGAGAATACCGATGCGATGGCGGCATGGTGTTCGTAGAGTGAAAACTTTAGTTGCAATAACAAGGATTTTTTGGTTTCTAATTCAAAATATACGGAGTACAAGAGAGATATAGCGAGTGGGTGGGTGTGAAAATTTCATTTGCAAAAAAGTAGAGTTTTTTGGATTCTACATACTGAAATACATAACATTAATGTGAAACTTTTTGTTGCAAAAACTAGGATTTCAAGATTCTATATCTTATAATACACAACACATGAGAGATGTTACCGAGAGGATGGGGTGAAAATTTTAGTTGCAAAAACTAGGGTTTTTTATATTCTATATCTTGAATTACAAAACACAAGAGAGAATACCGATGGGCGATGGCGGCATGGTCTTCGTAGTGTGAAAACTTTAGTTGCAATAACAAGAGTTTTTTGGTTTCTAATTCAAAATATACGGAGTACAAGAGAGATATTAGCGAGTGGGTGGGGGTGAAAATTTCATTTGCAAGAATTAGGATTTTTTGGATTCTTTATCCTGAAATACATAACATTAATGTGAAACTATTTTTTCAAAAACTAGGATTTTTCAGATTCTATATCTTGAATTACAAAACACAAGAAAATATTGATGGACGATGGCGGCATGGTCTTGTAGTGTGAAAACTTTAGAGCAATAACAAGGTTTTTTTAGTTTTTAATTCAAAATATACGGAGTACAATAGAGATATTTGCGAGTGGGTGGAGGTGAAAATTTTATTTGCAAGAACAAGGATTTTTGGGATTCTTTATCCTGAAATACATAACATTACTATAAAACTTTTTGTTGCAAAAATGAGGGTTTTCTGCATTCTATATCTTAAATATAGAACACATGAGAGATGTTAGCGAGAGGGTGGGGTGAAAATTTTAGTTGGAAAAATTTGGATTTTTTCGATTCAATATGTTGAAATGCAGAATACAAGAGAGACTAGCGAGCGATGGGGTTGGCATGGTGTTTGAGTTCTGAAAACATTAGTTGCAATAATTAGGGTTTTTTGCTTTCTTATTCATAAAATACAAAGCACAAGAGAGATGCTAGAGAGTGGGCAGGGTGAAAATTTCATTTGCAAAAACTAGAATTTTTTGGATTCTTCATCCTGAAATACATAACATTAATGCGAAACTTTTTGTTGCAAACACTAGGATTTGAAGATTCTAAATCTTATAATACACAACACATGACAGATGTTATCGAGAGGATGGGGTGAAAATTTTAGTTGCAAAACTATAGGGTTTTTTAGATTCTATATCTTGAATTACAAAACACAAGAGAGAATACCGATGGGCGATGGCGGCATGGCCTTCGTAGTGTGAAAACTTTAGTTGCAATAACAAAGATTTTTTGGTTTCTAATTCAAAATATATGGAGTACAAGAGAGATATTAGAGAGTGGGTGGGGGTGAAAATTTCATTTAAAAGAACAAGGGTTCTTTGGGTTCTTTATCCTGAAATACATAACATTAATGTGAAACTTTTTGTTGCAAACACTAAGGATTTAAGATTCTATATCTTATAATACACAACACATAAGAGATGTTACCGAGAGGATGGGGTGCAAAATTTTAGTTGCAAAAAAATAGGTTTTTAGATTCTATATCTTGAATTACAAAACACAAGAGAGAATATCGATGGGCGATGGCGGCATGGTCTTCGTAGTGTGAAAACTTTATTGTAATAACAAGAATTTTTGGTTTCTAATTAAAAATATACGGAGTACAAGAGAGTATTAGCGAGTGGGTGGGAGTGAAAATTTCATTTGCAAGAACAAGGTTTTTTGGATTCTTTATCCTGAAATACATAACATTAATGTGAAACTTTTTGGCAAAAAACTAGGATTTCAAGATTCTATATCTTATAATACACAACACATGAGAGATGTTGGCGAGAGGATGGGGTGAAAATTTTGTTGCAAAAGATAGGGTTTTTTAGATTCTATATCTTGAATTACAAAACACAAGAGAGAATACCGATGGGCGATGGTGGCATGGTCTTCGTAGTGTAAAAACATTAGTTGCAATAACAAGGATTTTTTGGTTTCTAATTCAAAATTATGGAGTACAAGAGAGATATTAGCGAGTGGGTGGGGCGTGAAAATTTCATTTGCAAGAACAAGGATTTTTTGTATTCTTTATCCTAAAAACATAACATTACTATAAAACTTTTTGCTGCAAAAATGAGGGTTTTCTGCATTCTATCTTATAGTATACAACACATGAGAGATGTTAGTGACAGGGTGGGGTGAAAATTTTAGTGGAAAAACTAGGATTTTTTCGATTCAATATGTTGAAATGCAGAATACAAGAGAGACTAGCAAGCGATGGGGTTGGCATGGTGTTTGAGTTCTGAAAACTTTAGTTGCAATAATTAGGGCTTTTTGCTTTCTTATTAAAAATACAAAGCACAAGAGAGATACTAGAGCGTGGCCGGGGAGAAAATTTCATTTGCAAAAACTAGAATTTTTTGGATTCTTATCCTGAAATAAATAACGTTAATGTGAAACTTTTTGTTGCATACACTACGATTTCAAGATTCTATATCTTATAATACACAACACATGAGAGATGTTACCGAGAGGATGGGGTGCAAATTTTAGTTAAAAATAATAGGGCTTTTTCGATTCTATATCTTGAATTACAAAATCAAGAGAGAATACCGATCGGCGATGCAGCATGGCCTTCGTAGTGTAAATTTTAGTTGCAATAACAAGGATTTTTTGGTTTCTAATTCAAAATATCAGAGTACAATAGAGATATTAGCGAGTGGGTGGGGGTGAAAATTTCATTTGCAAGAACAAGTGTTTTTGGATTCTTTATCCTGAAATACATAACATTAATGTGAAACTTTTTGCAAAAACTAGGATTTCAAGATTCTATATCTTATAATACACAACACATGAGAGATGTTACCGAGAGGATGGGGTGAAAATTTTAGTTCCAAAAACTAGGGTTTTTAGATTTTATATCTTGAATTACAAAACACAAGAGATGAATACCGATGGGCGATGGCGGCATGGTCTTCGTAGTGTGAAATCTTTAGTTGCAATAACAAGAATTTTTTGGTTTCTAATTCAAAATATACAGAGTACAATAGAGATACTAGAGAGTGGGGGGGGGGAGAAAATTTCATTTGCAAAAACTAGAGTTTTTTGGATTCTACAACCTGAAATACATAACATTAATATGAAACTTTTTGTTGCAAAAACTAGGATTTCAAGATTCTATATCTTAAAATACACAACACATGAGAGATGTTGCCGAGAGGATGGGGTGAAAATTTTAGTTATAAAAAATAGGGTTTTTTAGATTCTATATCTTGAATTACAAAACACAAGAGAGAATACTGATCTTGGTCTTGGTAGTGTGAAAACTTTAGTTGCAATAACAATGTTTTTTTAGTTTTTAATTCAAAATTACGGAGTACAATAGAGAGATATTAGCGAGTGGGTGGAGGTGAAAATTTTATTTGTAAGAACAAGGATTTTTGGATTCTTTATCCTGAAATACATAACATTACTATAAAACTTTTTGTTGCAAAAATGAGGGTTTTCTGCATTCTATATCTTATAATATAGAACACATGAGAGATATTAGCGAGAGGGTGGGGTGAAAATTTTAGTTGGAAAAACTAGAATTTTCGATTCAATATGTTGAAATGCAGAATACAAGGAGAGTAGCGAGCGATGGGGTTGGCATGGTGTTTAAGTTCTGAAAACTTTAGTTGCAATAATTAGGGTTTTTTGCTTTCTTATTCATAAAATACAAACACACAGAGGGATACTAGAGAGTGGGTGGGAAGAAAATTTCATTTGCAAAAACTAGAATTTTTTGGATTTTTCATCCTGAAATACATAACATTAATGCGAAACTTTTTGTTGTAAACACTAGGATTTGAAGATTCTAATCTTATAATACACAACACATGAGAGATGTTACCGAGAGGATGGGGTGCAAATTTTAGTTGCAAAAGATAGGGTTTTTTAGATTCTATATCTTGAATTACAAAACACAAGAGAGAATACCGATGGGCGATGGCGGCATGGTCTTCGTAGTGTGAAAACATTAGTTGCAATAACAAGGATTTTTTGGTTTCTAATTCAAAATATACGGAGTACAAGAGAGATATTAGAGAGTGGGTGGGGGTGTAAATTTCATTTAAAAGAACAAGGGTTTTTTTGGTTCTTTATCCTGAAATACGTAACATTAATGTGAAATTTTTTGTTGCAAACACTGAGATTTCAAGATTCTATATCTTATAATACACAACACATGAGAGATATTACTGAGAGGATGGAGTGCAAATTTTAGCTTCAAAAATAGGGTTTTTTTGATTCTATATCTTCAATTACAATAGGGTTTCTAATTCATAATATACGGAGTACAAGAGATATATTAGCGAGTGGGTGGGGGTGAAAATTTCATTTGCAAGAACAAAGGTTTTTTAGATTCTTTATCCTGAAATACATAACATTAATGTGAAACTTTTTTTGCAACAACTAGGAATGAAGATTCTATATCTTATAATACACAACACATGAGATATGTTACCGAGAGGATGGGGTGAAAATTTTAGTTGCAAAAACTATGATTTTAGATTCTATATCTTGAATTCCAAAACACAAGAGAGAATACCGATGGGCGATGGCGGCATGGTCTTCGTAGTGTGAAAACTTTAGTTGCAATAACAAGGATTTTTTGTTTCTAATTCAAAATAACGGATACAAGAGAGATACTAGGGTGTGGGCGGGGAGAAAATTTCATTTGCAAAAACTAGAGTTTTTTCGATTCTACATCTGAAATACATAACATTAATGTGAAACTTTTTGTTGCAAAAACTAGGATTTCAAGATTCTATATCATATAATACACAACACATGAGAGATGTTGCCGAGAAGATAGGGTGAAAATTTTAGTTGCAAAAATTAGGGTTTTTTAAATTCTATATCTTGAATTACAAAACACAAGAGAGAATACTGATGGACGATGGCGGCATGGTCTTCGTAGTGTGAAAACTTTAGTTGCAATAACAAGGGTTTTTTAGTTTTTAATTCAAAATATACGAAGTACAATAGAGATATTAGCGAGTGGGTGGAGGTGAAAATTTCATTTGCAAGAACAAGGATTTTTGGATTCTTTATCCTGAAATACATAACATTACTTATAAACTTTTTGTTGCAAAAAATGAGGGTTTCTGCATTCTATATCTTATAGTATACAAACACATGAGAGATGTTAGCGAGAGGGTGGGGTGAAAATTTTAGTTGGAAAAACTAGGATTTTTTCGATTCAATATGTTGAAATGCAGAATACAAGGGAGACTAGCGAGCGATAGGGTTGGCATGGTGTTTGAGTTCTAAAAACTTTAGTTGCAATAATTAGGGTTTTTTGATTTCTTATTCATAAAATACAAAGCACAAGAGAGATACTAGAGAGTGGTGGGGAGAAAATTTCATTTGCAAAAACTAGAATTTTTTGGATTCTTCATCCTGAAATACATAACATTAATGCGAAACTTTTTGTTGCAAACACTAGGATTTCAAGATTCTATATCTTATAATACACAACACATGAGAGATGTTATCGAGAGGATGAGGTGCAAATTTTAGTTGCAAAAGACTAGGGTTTTTTAGATTCTATATCTTGAATTACAAAATACAAGAGAGAATACCGATGGGCGATGGCGGCATGGTCTTCGTAGTGTGAAAACTTTAGTTGCAATAACAAGGATTTTTTGGTTTTAATTCAAAATATTCGGAGTACAATAGAGATATTAGCGAGTGGGTGGGGGTGAAAATTTTATTTGCAAGAACAAGGGTTTTTTGGATTCTTTATCCTGAAATACATAACATTAATGTGAAACTTTTTGGCAAAAATAGGATTTCAAGATTCTATATCTATAATATACACAACACATGAGAGATGTTAGCAAGAGGATGGGGTGAAAATTTTAGCAGCAAAAACTAGGGTTTTTTGAAATTCTATATCTTGAATTACAAAACACAAGAGAGAATACCGATGGGCGATGGCGGCATGGTCTTCGTAGTGTGAAAACTTTAGTTGCAATAACAAGGTTTTTTTAGTTTTTAATTCAAAATATACGGAGTACAAGAGAGATACTAGAGAGTGGTGGGGAGAAAATTTTATTTGCAAAAACTAAGTTTTTTGGATTCTACATCCTGAAATACATAACATTAATGTGAAACTTTTTGTTGCAAAAACTAGCATTTCAAGATTCTATATCTTATAATACACAACACATGAGAGATGTTACCGAGAGGATGGGGTGAAAATTTTAGTTGCAAAAACTAGGTTTTTTCGATTCTATATCTTGAATTACAAAACACAAGAGAGAATAACAATGGGCGAAGGCGGCATGGTCTTCGTAGTGTGAAAATTTTAATTGCAATAACAAGGATTTTTTGGTTTCTAATTCTAAATATAGAGTACAAGAGAGATACTAGAGAGTGGGTGGGGGAGAAAATTTCATTTGCAAAAACTAGAGTTTTTTGGATTCTACATACTGAAATACATAACATTAATGTGAAACTTTTTGTTGCAAAAACTAGGATTTCAAGATTCTATATCTTATAATACACAACACATGAGAGATGTTGCCGAGAGATAGGGTGAAAATTTTAGTTGCAAAAATTAGGGTTTTTTAAATTCTATATTTTTAATTACAAAACACAAGAGAGAATACCGATGGGCGATGGTGGCATGGTCTTCGTAGTGTGAAAACTTTAGTTGCAATAACAAGGGTTTTTTAGTTTTTAATTCAAAATATAGGGAGTACAATAGAGATATTAGCGAGTGGGTGGGGGTGAAAATTTTATTTGCAGAACAAGATTTTTTGGATTCTTTATCCTGAAATAAATAACATTACTATAAAACTTTTTGTTGCAAAAATGAGGGTTTTTCGCATTCTATATCTTATAGTAAACACATGAGAGATGTTAGCGAGAGGGTGGGGTGAAAATTTTTGATGGAAAAACTAGGATTTTTTCGATCCAATATGTTGAAATGCAGAATACAAGAGAGTCTAGCAAGCGATGAGATTGGCATGGTGTTTGAGTTCTGAAAACTTTAGTTGCAATAATTCGGGTTTTTTGCTTTCTTATTCATAAAATACAAAGCACATAGAGATACTAGAGAGTGGGCGGGGAAAAAATTTCAATTGCCAAAATCTAGAATTTTTTGGATTCTTCATCCCGAAATACATAACATTAATATGAAACTTTTTGTTGCAACACTAAGATTTCAAGATTCTATATCTTATAATACACAACACATGAGAGATGTTGCCAAGAGGATGGGGTGGAAATATTAGTTGCAAAAAATAGGGTTTTTTAGATTCTATATATCTTGAATTACAAAACACAAGAGAGTATACCGATGGGCGATGGCGGATGGTGTTCGTAGAGTGAAAACTTTAGTTGCAATAACAAGGATTTTTTGGTTTCTAATTCAAAATATACGGAGTACAAGAGAGATATTAGCGAGTGGGTGGGTGTGAAAATTTCATTTGCAAAAACTAGAGTTTTTTGGATTCTACATACTGAAATACAAAACATTAATGTGAAACTTTTTGTTGCAAAAACTAAGATTTCAAGATTTTATATCTTATAATACACAACACATGAGAGATGTTGCCGAGAGGATGGGGTGAAAATTTTAGTTGCAAAAACTAGAGTTTTTTAAATTCAATATCTTGAATTACAAAACACAATAGAGAATATTGATGGGCAATGGCGGCATTGGTCTTCGTAGTGTGAAAACTTTAGTTGCAATAACAAGGGTTTTTTGGTTTCTAATTCAAAATATACGGAGTATAAGAGAGATATTAGCGAGTGGGTGGGGGTGAAAATTTCATTTGCAAGAACTAGGATTTTTTCGATTCTTTATCCTGAAATACATAACACTACAATAAAAATTTTTGTTGAAAAAATGAGGGTTTTCTGCATTCTATATCTTATAGTATAGAACACATGAGAGACGTTAGCGAGAGGGTGGGGTGAAAATATTAGTTGGAAAAACTAGGATTTTTTCGATTCAATATGTTGAAATGCAGAATACAAGAGAGACTAGCGAACGATGGGGTTGGCATGGTGTTTGAGTTCTGAAAACATTAGTTGCAATAATTAGGATTTTTTACTTTCTTATTCATAAAATACAAAGCACAAGAGAGATAGTAGAGAGTGGGTGGGGAAAAAATTTCATTTGCAAAATCTAGAATTTTTTGGATTCTTCATCCCGAAATACATAACATTTATGTGAAACTTTTTGTTGCAAACCCTAGTATTTCAAGCTTCTATATCTTATAATACACAACATATGAGAGATGTTACCGAGAGGATGGGATGCAAATTTTAGTTGCAAAAAATAGGGTTTTTTAGATTCTATATCTTGAATTACAAAACACAAGAGAGAATATCGATGGGCGATGCGGCATGGTCTTCGTAGTGTGAAAACTTTAGTTGCAATAACAAGGATTTTTTGGTTTCTAATTCAAAATATACGGAGTACAATAGAGATATTAGCGAGTGGTGGTGGGGTGAAAATTTCATTTGTATGAACAAGGTTTTTTTAGATTCCTTATCCTGAAATACATAACATTAATGTGAAACTTTTTTCGTAAAAACTAGGATTTCAAGATTCTATATCTTATAATACACAACACATGAGAGATGTTACCCAGAGGATGGGGTGAAAATTTTAGTTGCAAAAACTAGGGTTTTTTAGATTCTATATCTCGAATTACGATACACAAGAAAGAATACTGATGGGCGATGGCGGCATGGTTTTCGTAATGTGAAACTTTAGTTGCAATAACAAGGGTTTTGTGGTTTCTAATTCAAAATATACGAAGTACAAAAGAGATACTAGAGAGTGGTGGGGAGAAAATTTCATTTGCAAAAACTAGAGTTTTTTGGATTTTTCATCCTGAAATACATAACATTAATGTTAAACTTTTTGTTGCAAAAACTAGGATTTGAAGATTCTATATCTTATAATACACAACACATGAGAGATGTTGCCGACAGGATGGGGTGAAAATTTTAGTTGCAAAAACTAGGGTTTTTTAAGATTCTATATCTCAAATTACAAAACACAAGAAAGAAAGAATACTGATGGGCGATGGAGGCATGGTCTTCATAGTGTGAAACTTTAGTTGCAATAACAAGGTTTTTTGGTTTCTAATTCAAAATATACGGAGTACAAAAGAGATACTAGAGAGTGGGTGGGGAGAAAATTTCATTTGCAAAAACTAGAGTTTTTTGGATTCTACATCCTGAAATTCATAACATTAATGTGAAACTTTTTTGTGCAAAAACTAGGATATCAAGATTTCTATATATTATAATACACAACACTTGAGAGATGTTGGCGAGAGGATGGGTGAAAATTTTAGATGCAAAAACTAGGATTTTTTAGATTCTATATCTTGAATTACAAAACACAAGAGCGAATACCGATGGGCGATGGCGGCATGGTCTTCGTAGTGTGAAAACTCTAATTGCAATAACAAGGATTTTTTGGTTTGTAATTATAAATATACGGAGTACAAGAGAGATACTAGAGTGTGGGCAGGGAGAAAATTTCATTTGCAAAAACTAGAGTTTTTTGGATTTTACATCCTGAAATACATAACATTAATGTTAAACTTTTTGTTGCAAAAACTAGGATTTGAAATTCTATATCTTATAATACACAACACATGAGAGATTGTTGCCGAGAGTATGGGGTGAAAATTTTAGCTGCAAAAACTAGGGTTTTTTAGATTCTATATCTTGAATTATAAAACACAAGAAGGAATACCGATGGGCGATGGTAGTATGGTCTTCGTAGTGTGAAAACTTTAGTTGCAATAACAAGGGTTTTTTAGTTTTTAATTCAAAATATACGGAGTACAATAGAGATATTAGCGAGTGGGTGGAGGTGAAAATTTTATTTGCAAGAACAAGAATTTTTTGGATTCTTTATCCTGAAATACATAACACTAAAATAAAAAACTTTTTGTTGAAAAAATGAGGGTTTTCTGCGTTCTATATCTTAAAGTATAGAACACATGAGAGACGTTAGCGAGAGGGTAGGGTGAAAATATTAGTTGGAAAAACTAGGATTTTTTTGATTCAATATGTTGAAATGCGGAATACAAGAGAGACTAGCTAGCGATGGGGTTGGCATGGTGTTTGAGTTCTGAAAACTTTAGTTGCAATAATTAGGATTTTTTGCTTTCTTATTCATAAAATACAAAGTACAAGAGAGATAGTAGAGTGTGGGAGGGGAAAAAATATCATTTGCAAAATCTAGAATTTTTTGGATTCTTCATCCTGAAATACATAACATTAATGTGAAACTTTTTGTTGCAAACCTAGTATTTTCAAGATTCTATATCTTATAATACACAACATATGAGAGATGTTACTGAGAGGATGAGATGCAAATTTTAGTTGCAAAAATTAGGGTTTTTTAGATTCTATATCTCGATTACAATACACAAGAAAGAATACTGATGGGCGATGGCGGCATGGTCTTCGTAGTGTGAAACTTTAGTTGCAATAACAAGGGTTTTTTGGTTTCTAATTCAAAATATACGGAGTACAAAAGAGATACTAGAGAGTGGGTGGGGAGAAAATTTCATTTGCAAAAACTAGAGTTTTTTGGATTCTTCATCCTGAAATTCATAACATTAATGTTAAACTTTTTGTTGCAAAAACTAGGATTTGAAGATTTTATATCTTATAATACACACACATGAGAGATGATGCCGAGAGGATGGGTGAAAATTTTAGTTGCAAAAACTAGGTTTTTTAGATTCTATATCTCGAATTACAAAACACAAGAAAGAATACTGATGGGCGATGGCGGCATGGTCTTCGTAGTGTGAACCTTTAGTTGCAATAACAAGGGTTTTTTGGTTTCTAATTCAAAATATACGAAGTACAATAGAGATACTAGAGAGTGGGTGGGGAGAAAATTTCATTTGCAAAAACTAGAGTTTTTTGGATTCTACATCCTGAAATACATAACATTAATGTGAAACTTTTTGTTGCAAAAACTAGGATATCAAGATTCTATATCTTATAATACACAACACATGAGAGATGTTGCCGAGAGGATGGGTGAAAATTATAGATGCAAAAACTAGGATTTTTTAGATTCTATATCTTGAATTACAAAACACAAGAGCGAATACCGATGGG
>JAGSPU010000703.1:0-12234 GCA_019321725.1 Paulownia fortunei
GCTAAACTGGTTAAAAGAGGGATTATAATGATATTTTTACTTATTATGTTCATAATATTGACGTTAATGATGGTGACTTTACAATTCAAAAATTATCGCAAGTATGGCACACTTTTTGTGCCATTATTTTTAACCTCTGTGTTATTGGTGGTACTGTCTGGAGTGCAAGTAAGTTACCAGCAACAATAAAACAAATTAAATCACGACAAGATACTACCAAAAAAGTGGCGCAGCTGACTGCTAGTCAAAGAGCAGCCATGCAAAAGAGCTTTGAAAATGTCAGCGGATCGCATACGATTGAAATTCCAACAACATCAGCAGAAAGTCAGCAACAGGCACTTTCCTTACAAGAAACAAAATATGCCCGGAGCCTAGACACAGCTTATCAACAGATTGGTGATGTGTCATTTGATGAAAAAAGAAAGCATTTCAACTGCGTTTATATGCCAAAACACAATTGCTGAGAGTGTGAGTGTCGTTGAGGCTCACCCTAATCAAGCGGCCACAACCGGCTGGCAGTCTTTCACCAATTCATTAAAAGCAACTTCTAAAAACAATTGGTACTGCTTTCAAACCAGGATATACATTAGAACTGATGGGGGTGAACAATAGTCAAAATATTTTGTATGCTGCCAAAGATGGTAAAGAACTGATTAATATCGCAGAACAATAATTAATTTAAGTGAGCAGTAGAAAGGAATTTATCGTGATCTTTTTTGTGAACAAAGCAATTGGCATGGCAACAGTGGTGTGGAGCACGCGCAATTTTATCGTGCGGATATTTTTCGGCAAGCACACCAACCCTTCAAGATGATTTATTCAGACTTACTACCAAAACTGCATGAACATGCATCGGAATGGCATTTGCAAGAATCTGAAGTAATTGGGCTTTATGATTATTTTTTAAGTGATGATCCGGATGATTATTTGCGCAATGGATTGCGTGAGGTGAGCGAGTATCATGAAGAAGTATTATGGGATCAAACGCATACGCAACGACGATTTGATCGTCAAACAACAGGTGGGTATCTTGAAACGATTCAACGCGTGAAGCGGTATTCTGATGAGCGTAAACTTTATTTGGTAGATGACGACCGCGTGATTTTAACCAATGGCAATCACAAAATAATGTGGCATTATCGCGATTCTGGTCCCAAAAAAGCAACCTGTTAGCATACGATTATTTAACTTTAAAGGCGAGATTATTTTTTTCCAAACTTATGAAGCTTTAGTGATGTTTTTTTATGAACAGTTAAATCAGACTACCCTAATAGTCTTTATATCATTGATCGAGGGCAAGAACATGAAGAAGCTCTGATTCATCTGAAACGCCATGGTGCGGGTGTCAAATTACTTGATGTTGTTCATGCTGCCCATTTGGCGCAATTTGAAGGGGCACATCCACTTTGGAATAATTATTATCAATACATGTTTGATCACTTTGACGATATGTCTGCTGTCATTAACGCCACTGAAGTGCAAACGCAAGCGATGAAAGCTGATTTGTCACGTGTTGGACAGAAACAACTTGATAAAATTACCACTATTCCGGTTGGTGGTGTTGAAACTGTTTATGCCGGCGCCGCCATTGGTCAGGAAAAGAGGCGCGATTTGTGACAGCATCTCGTCTTCATCCAAGAAAAACATATTACCCAATCGTGTCAGCAATTAAATTGTTACGGGATCAAGGACTAAATGCTACCCTAACTATTTATGGTGATGGCGGTGATATACCTCATATTAAAAGAGCATTAGTGAGCTCAAATTACAGAAATTTGTGACTTTGGCGGGTTTGAGTCAACATGTCATTGATGATTTGAAGCAAATACGACGCTTTTGTGTCAGCCTCCTATTCGGAAGGGTTTGGTTTGACGTATATTGAGGCTATTAGTGACGCGCTACCCATTGCGACTTATGCTAATTTTTTTGGTGCACAAGAATTGGTTAAAGAAGGTCTGAATGGTCACTTAGCAACCTTTGAACGCCACCAAGATGCAACTGAAAAAAATGTTGTGCAATTGAGTCACGCCATGGCGGCAGTCTTTCAATCAACAGCGCATTATGCTGATTTATCACGTGGCGCTGAAGCAGTCGCAAAAAAATATCAAACACAAGAAATTGCTAAAAAGTGGTCAGAGTTGATAGGAGGGTTAATCATGAAAGTTGAACTCATCAATAGCTTAGTCTATCAAAATTTTGCCGGTATTAAATGGCAAATTGAGCAAGTAGCTAATGGTCATAGTGATGAATTATGGTTAGCTACCCACACGAAGACGCCGTGTCACTGATTGAGGCACACCATATTGCGCCAGAAAAAGTATTTGATGTTTACCGGCAACAATATTTGACTGAAATTGACGTCTCTAAAGGCATCTGGTGGAGTGATTTGTCGGTGCCAAATGATGCACAAATTGTCGTTAATCAAGATTGGACGAGTAGTGTTGTGAGCTTGGGTAGCGAATTGGCGCAAGTGAAGTGGTTTCCACAATCCACAGAATTGTACAGGCTGTTTCATGGTTGGATGCCGATGGGAAGCTTGATTATAAGGACATTTACCATCGAGATGGACGTTATTTGCTCGCCAATTCTTTAGTGAAGGGGATTTACTGGAAAGTGATTTTTACCAAACGACGGGGGAGTTGTCGACTGTTGATTATTATTTCAATGGTGCTCGTAATTTTGTCGTTCATGACAAACACAATTCAGTTCGGCAGATACTTATTTGTTAGATGTCATGTCATCATTTCCAGAAGTGACATTTGATATTACGCAGTTAGGTCGTGAGTTGGACTTTGCACCGGACAACACACAATGACCAATGCCGGCAGGCGTGATTGATGATCAAGGTCAGATTTACCCGAATTTGATACAAATTTTAACCAACGATCAGCATAAAATTAAACGGGTTATCGTGTCAAAAGATGATTATCAACGGCTCATAAAGCAGGGTATGCCAGCAATAAATTGGAGAAAATGTCATGACAACCATTCATATTTTGCCAGATTGGCATGAAAATGAACAGGCCATGCCACAAGGCAATGACAGTATTCATCAAGCACAATTATTTCAGTCGCAGGCTGTGATGTGAATTTGTTATTGGTGGATTATTTGACGCGTCTGCGTTCAATGTTCCATACTAAAAATCTAGATCATGTGACATATTGGTCACTATATGATGATATACAAGAGGTCGGTTTGACTGATACTCGCGTGGTGCTTTACAAGATTTTAGTTGGCCAGAGACGGTTTATTTGTAGAAATGCCCGACCAGATTGTGGCAATGCAAGATGACAAGTTATTTGCCAAAATTCAATTAGATGGCGATAATTTAGGGCAAATCGTAGCCATTATTTTTTATGAAAATGATTATCAAAAAAACTTGTTTAGATATTGATGATCGCGGTTTTGTGTCTCGGACAACATATTTTGTTAATGGTGAGAAAACTGCTGTTGATTATTTGACGCCTAGTGGTGAAGTTGCTATGCATGTTTCGCTACCAGATCAGGTTGTGACAACAAAAGAGACGTGGTTTGGTGCCAAAAAATTCGCCAATACGACAGTTTTATTTCAAGCTATTTTGAAACAAAAACTCAGTAAGATCAGTGATGAAGCACCATTAATTGTAACGCAAACTGATGTTATCAATCAGTTTTTGCTAGAAAACGACATACAACATGATATTATTTACAGCGCCCAGGAAAGACGCGAAACGTCAAAGATGACGCTACCTCAGTGCGTGAAAGCAGTCGTTACCGATAATGTGAGCACAACAATGGTAAATCAGCATTATATTCCTACATTTGCGACTATTTTGTCAGAAGGAAAGTCTCAAGAAACCGCCAATCTTGATTAGTATTGGGTGGCTGATCAAACGATTGCACAACAATTGGCTGTCGTTTCTCAGTTCATCACGATATTACGGGACAACGAACATGCGCGCGTCATTGTCGACACCACCGGTTGCATTATCACAAGCGGTTACCAATCTGATCGAAACAAGTGATCAATCGACTGACATAGATGATGAGTTGTTGGACAATAATGGTTTGTCAGATGAACTTAAAATGGCTGGCAACCAGCCCGTAACGATAAAAACAGTCGCGGAGCGCTTTATCATAAACATCGCGCCTACTGAGGAAAAGCAGCAACGAGCGATTGAAAAAGTCCGTGTGTTGGTTGATTTAAACACACAACCAAACGCCTACCTACAAACTTTGGCCTTATCAGCCCTGATTCCACAAATCAATGCTGTTAAAACACCCATTCGTGTTGGCAAATCAAAATGGTTTCATTATTGATGATGTCAATGAACTGAGCGCTAAAATTCAGTTTTATCAACGTAATATCAATGATTGGGCATTTGCTAAAAATGAAGCATTCAAGCATTCTGAGAATTACTACGATACAGTGCTTTGGTCCAAATGGCAGCGGGTGTTTGATCAAGTAAAGCCACTGGGGGAATAGCTAAATGAAACGAAAAATTGCAATTCTACAAATTGGAGATACTGATTGGCGACAATTACCCAAACAGATTTTTTTTGATTGGCATTATATGCCTGTTTCTGAGATTCTACGTTAGTAGAATCACCGGAAGAAGATGAACCAGCCAATCAATATAATTACGTCTTGTTGACTAATCAAATTCAAGATAATCAAGCTGTTTTCGATTATGTCAACCAGTGCCAGCTTTTCACGTGATTTACTTAACGAAAAATATTTTACCGGAATGGTTAGCAATTTTACAGGCGCGTCGGGCATTTTATTTTGATGATTTTACGGCCGGATCGGGTGGTTCAAAGAATTGAGACGGACTTGTATTTCGACAGATTGGGTTTGCACGCGTTTTAGTGAACAACAATTTCGTACCGTCAGAAAAAAGTGACCGGTCATTTATCACGCGGTGGTCGTTTTTTGACGCAATTTAGTGGTGATTTTGGGTCACAGTGGCAAGCGCTAGGGTATTTAAAAGTTTTAGCCGTGATTTATCTCCTAAACCGTGAAAATTTAGTTTGGTTGGAACATGAGACGCAAGGAAATATTGAAGTTGCCTTGAAATTTGTATTTTTTCGGGATGATAAGATACAACAAGTTCAAATTGTCAGTGGCGAAACAATTGCACGCTTTGACACCGATTGGTGGTTTGTCTGATTATGCTAACTATCAAGTGATTGTCATGGCAAAAGGGCGTGGTCAAGTATCGTTACACGCGCTACACCAACGCAGGACACGTCATGGATTAGGGCACTTGCTACCGGGTGGTGAATGGCACCTCACTTCTGAAGGAGAAGAGGTCTTAAGTTATTTTAATCCCGGTATGCGAAATAAGCCTTTAATTGTATCTTTTGCTGGATCACGGCTCTTTTCAGATGGATTTGAATTGATGGTGTGGTTTGATGAGCTGGAGACGCCAACCTGCTCTTTACGGATTCGCGCACACAAAGGTGGCGTTTTTGAAGTGGGCTCTAAAATTTTTGAACAAACGGTGATAGATCGTATTCGCCAAGCGATGGCGGACTTGGGATCACTGGGGATGACGTTATCTTTCACGGGTATTCGATGGGCAGCTATCCAGCGATGTATTATGCTGCTGACATTCAGCCAACTGCAATTGTGATTTCTAAGCCGATTATTAATTTGGGTTCTTTTCAGCTAAAATGGACTTCCACATCAATCGTAATACTGATTGGACACTTGATATGCGTCGACATTTGACAGGACGTATGTCAAAGGAAGACACAGTAGTTCTTGACGAAAAATTGTGGCAACATATCAAACAAATTGATTGAAAAATATTGATGTATCACTGTTTACAATGGATTTGGATGAATATGATGGTGAAAGTTTGCCTGAATTATTAGACTTTTTCCGCGAGCAACATGTGCACCTGACCCATTTTGAAGAGCATGGTTATCATATTGAAAAGATTTCTGAAATGATTACTTTCATCAAAAATCGACTTTACACGTTACGCGATAAGAGATGGTCGCTTCAAGGCGATGGGGGTAAATGACGTTATGCAATATCATATTTATTGGACACCACAGACAGAGTTGTTAGAATTACAAGGGGCAAATATCCGATTTGACCGGTGAACCAAGTTTTTTACGAAAATCAATGGCTGCCAAGCGGCCAAGTGGTTGCAAGGTGGGCTTCAAAACGTGATTACATTGCAAGTAACAGCTTGCAGATCTTCCCTATCTAATTCAGGGCGAAACGTATGAATTAGAACGCGACATTACAAACGCCAATCACATGTTTGGCTACTTAACGATTACATTTTTTGATGTCTATCATCGCCAATTGTGGCCTATCATGAAAACAAAGATATCATGACGTTTGAAGTACCTAAAATTATGATGCTTACGAAATTGAATTGATTACTGCTGGAGCAGAACATATTATTTTTCCATGAGTTTTACCATTCGTCTTGCGTTGACCAATGGTACATTGTTGGCGGGCGACCATCATGAGCGTTTTGATAGTGGTGAAGACCTGTATTGGTACTTACAAGAAGCTTCTCTAGTGACAAGTCAAACATTGCGCGTCATTTTTCAGAACCAAGTGACAATATGACGGATTACGCACATCAGTGGATTGTGCCAACTCAGCAAAAATGTTTATATATCGCTGATGGTCGCTTATTGGCCGGCTTTTATGTTAATGAAACAACAAGCAGTACTTACGAAACAGCACTTAAACAAATCATTCAGGATGCAAAAGTTAAAAGCCATGCGTCAATCATCGAATTTAATAGGTTATGGTCCTATTTCAAGTTACGCTGGCCGGATATTATCAAAAACAAATGACTGGGAAAGCGGTTATTTCATCTGATGCCATTGTACAACCTACCACTTATTTAGCGGGTAATCAGCGTAAATCGTACGACGCAATCTGTTTTGAATGACGGCAAAACATACCAACCATCTCATTAGATGATGCTTTCATTAGGTTAGACGAAAGTGAGCAGAAACCGCTACTTCACGCAGATGCCGGGATTACGAAACCCGAATACTGCACGATTAAAAAAATTGTATTACGAAACACCGGAATTAGCAGAAGTACCTTTTATTGAAGATGATAACATGGTGACAACCAACAAACATGGCTGGTTATCACGCTTATTTCATATAAAAAAGTAATTTTTGTGAACAAAATATGAACTTTAAACGCACGATAATAAATATTTGTTATGATAAATAGCAAAGTGAAGGTTGATCATGATAGTCAGTGGCGTGATAAGAAAGTGAGGATAGACTGGTGTTACATATACAAACGTGGTTAGTGGATTAGCAATGTTAGCGGTATTTTATCGTAATGTGCCAGCGCTTCGTGCGTTGAAGCGTGGGCAATTCAACCTAATTTTGCGACTATATGATTTGGGCATTAATTTCGTTAATTGAGGCTGTGATTATTTGGCTAATCGTGGCGGTTTTTGGTGCAACATCAATGGTTTTTGAGCGTCGTCTTTTTTTCATATTTTGGTGTTATGGGTCTTAAATACGCCAAGAACAACCAACCAATCGACGATTTATTATGGCGATGTTAGGCGCGGTTGTAGTGCCACTTTTGTTGACCTTGGTTCACGGGCTGACGCAGGGAGAGTTATTGTTTATTTTGGCGATTGTTGAAGCCTTGGCAATTATTCAACGATTCAGAAAATTAAACGGCGCCATATTCAGAGAGTTTATCTGTTATGTTTGGAATGATATCTCAATGTTATTGAGTCTTTTAGCAATCCATGCCATTAGTTTTGAAACAGTGTTTGTGCCATTGATATGGTATTGATTATGAGTGGGTGCATTATTTATATGTTAGTGTTGAGAAGCGCGCACCAAAACGTCAAGAATGTGCCGTTTTGGATTAAAAATATATCATAGTTGGTTGCATGAACAAACTAACCGTGGTAAGATATATTTTGTAAAGAAAATGATACCGCTTTCAGATACGAGAAAGTCGGTTTGGTAGTAAGAAAGGAAAGCATGCTATGCAGATTCAAAACCCAGTATTACCGGGATTTAACTCAGATCCGTCCATTATTCGTGTGGCAGATACATACTATATTTGCGACATCAACATTTGAATGGTTCCCAGGTGTGCGGATTCACGCCTCAAAAGATTTGGTGCATTGGAATTTAGTTAAAAATGTCCTTGATACAACGACACTATTGGATATGAAAGGCAACCCATCATCAGGTGGTATTTGGGCACCAGACTTGTCTTATGCCGACGGTAAGTTCTGGTTAATTTTCACGGATGTTAAAATTACCGATGGCTCGTTTAAAGATATGAAAAATTACTTGACGACTGCGGAATCCATTGAAGGACCATGGTCAGATCCAATTTTGGTGAATGGTGTTGGATTTGATGCCTCATTGTTCCATGACGATGATGGTCGCAAAGTATCTTGTGCAACAGACATGGGATCATCGTGAGTATCATCACCCATTTGACGGTATTACTTTGACTGAATTCGATACAACAACGATGAAATTGAAGCCAGACACAGCCGCGTACAATTTGGGAAGGGACTGAAGTTAAGTTAGTTGAAGGCCCACATTTGTATAAAATTAAGGGTCAATATTACTTGTTTGCGGCGGAAGGTGGTACGATCTTTACTCATCAAGAAGTCGTTGCACGTTCACAGACTTTGGATGCGTTGTCATTTGAACGCGAACCAGAAGGCCCATTCTTAACTAACTTTGACACGCCAAATGCTTATTTGCAAAAGCAAGGACACGGCGCTCTTGTTGATACACCCGGGGGCGAGTGGTATTATGCTTCCTTGTCAGCTCGTCCTTGGAATCATCCAACGGAGAGTGCTACGGATCCACGCGGTTGGTCAACATTAGGTCGTGAGTCATCAATTCAAAAAGTTGAATGGGATGATGCAGGCTGGCCACGAGTTGTTGGTGGTCATGGTGGTTCAACGTTTGTCGAAGCCCCTAAGGACGCTATTTTGACTGATGCACCAGCCGATCATTCACAACATGATGACTTTACTGATGACAAGCTTGACATTAACTGGAACACACTACGTGTACCATTACTGAAAAGAGGGTCACACTGGCGCGGGCAAATTAGTGTTACGCGGTCAAGGTTCATTAGCTAACACGTTTGACTTATCTTTGATTGCACGTCGCTGGCAAGCTTTCTACTTTGATGCCGAAACCAAAGTAAAGTTTGATCCATATTCATATCAAGCAATGGCTGGTTGACTAATTACTACAACCACTCACATTGGTCGTTTATTTTCATTACAAAAAATGATGACGGTAAAAATGTCATTGAAGTTGGTGAAAATAAAGGTGGTTTGCGTAACGGATCATACACATCATACTTTAAAGACGATGCGCCGGTGATTCCTGAAGGTACGGAATACGTTTGGTTTAAGTCCGAAAATCGTAAGGAATCATATACTTATTACTATTCATTCGATGGTCAAAACTGGATTGCAACAGGCATTACATTAGATGCTGCGGTATTGTCAGATGACTATGTCGTACGCGAATATGGTGGTTTCTTCACGGGGGCCTATGTTGGATTAGCTGCAGTCGATTATTCAGGGTATGACTCAACAGCAGAATTTGATTTCTTTGATTATCAGGAATTGGGTGATTACCAAGAAGCTGACGGTAGTTATTCATGGCAGAAATCAGAGAGTCGATTTATTGAAAATAACATATAAATAAGCAATAGTATCTCAAGTAATTGTTACTTCAAGTGATTATACGTTTTTAAACAGAAAGTGTCTTACAAATGAAAGTGCATAAATTATCGGCTGGCTTTATTACTTCTTTGGTGCTTTAGGTGGGTTATTGTTTGGTTATGATACGGGTGTGATTTCCGGTGCCATATTGTTTATTTCTAAACAGTTGACTTTGACCCAAATGGCAAGAAGGCTGGGTTGTTTCCGCAGTCCTTGTGGGTGCCATTCTTGGTGCGCTGTGATTGGACCGATGTCAGATAGATTCGGTCGTAAAAAGTTGTTATTGCTGTCATCAATCATTTTCTTAGTTGGTGCGGTTTGGTCAGGTTTAGCACCTGATTTTGCTCACTTAGTAGCATCACGAATAGTGCTAGGTTTGCCGTGGGTGGCGCATCGTCACTCATTCCAACTTACTTATCTGAAATGGCACCCGCGACAAACGTGGTGGTGTTGCGTCATTATTTCAGATGATGATTATGACTGGTATCTTAGTTGCGTACATTTCTAACTATCTGTTGCAAGACTTTACGTTTGGCTGGCGTATCATGTTGGCTTTGGCAGCTTTACCAGCGTTAGCTTTATTCTTTGGTGGTCTTGTTTGCCAGAGTCACCACGATATTTGGTACGTCAAGGCGACAATGAAGCAGCACGTAAAGTGTTGGCAATGTTTAGTAAAGATGAAAAAATGGTTGAAGCCGAATTAGGTGACATTGAATTACAAGCAGCTGCCAAAACTGGTGGTCTTTCTGATTTGTTTGGTCCACTTAGTCGCCAGTGCTTATTATGGCGATGGGATTGGCGATTTTCCAACAAACCATGGGATGTAACACGGTACTTTACTATGCACCAACGATTTTCACTGATATTGGATTTGGTGTCTCAGCAGCCTTGATGGCGCACATTGGCATTGGTAATCTTTAACGTGATTGTGACTTGGGTCGCGGTCATGATTATGGACAAAATTGATCGTAAGAAAATGTTGATTTACGGTGCATGGGGGAATGGGTATTTCACTGATTTTGGATGTCAGTTGGTATGCAACTCTCAGGTACAGGCAAGTTTGGTTCGTATCTTGCTGCGATTGCATTGACAATCTACATTGCCTTCTTCTCTGCAACATGGGGTCCTGTCATGTGGGTTATGATTGGTGAGAGCTTCCCACTCAATATCCGTGGTTTAGGTAATTCATTTGGTGCTGTGGTCAACTGGACAGCGAACACGATTGTTTCACTGACCTTCCCACCATTGCTAAGTGCTTTTGGTACAGGTAATTTATTCTATCTCTATGCGGTGATGTGCTTCATTTCCATTTGGTTCGTGCATAAGTTTACCATAGAAACGCGTGGTCGCTCACTAGAACAAATTGAAGCGAGCTTACGTCATCGTAAGAATCATTTAAAATGATGGACCTGTTATAAATTAATTACAATAATCAGTCGTCAGACTGATTTTTTTAAATCAAAAATGAAAGAGACTTTAAAAATGAAAACAACCATTCAAACATTTGGTAACTTTGAAGGACAAAAGTGTCTGCTTATTCGTTAGAAAATAAGAATGGCACGCGGATTACAGTGCTCGACTATGCCGGTATTTTGCAATGAATATTCGGTCATTGACGAAGGAACACGAGTTAATATGTTATTGTCAGCACCGGAGATGTCAGGTTACACCGATAACCCTTTTATATCAATCGTTTGATTGGTCGCGTTGCCGGTCGTATTAAGATGCAACATTCAAGCTTGGCGATCAATTGATTCAAACACCACAAAATGAAGGTGATAATTCGCTACATGGTGGTGGAATGGCTGGTCCAATACTATGTTTGCGGTAAAATTTGATCAAAAATAGTATTGTCTTGACGGCGACTATAACGTCAGCACAAGATGGCTTTCCGGGGAATTTGGAATCGAAATACGTTACACACTTTCAGATGACGATACTGTGACCTTGACTATGGGCGGGACGCAACGTGAAGCTGATGGTGTATTTAATCCGACGTCACATGCTTATTTTAATTTAAGCCAATCTGATGATATCTCCAACCATGAATTGCATCTCAATAGTAAAGTTCATTTGGCAGTTGATACTGGTAGTGCCAACTGGGGAGCTCATTGCCAATCATAATTCGCCATTTGATTTGAGAATGGCGTCGGATTTGGGCGCTGCGTTAGCCACTTTGGATAAAAACAACCGCAGAGCATGGCTTTGATGATGTCTTTGTCGTTCAGGACCAAAAAATTGCTAGTTTGAAAGATAAGGTTAGTTCGCGTACAATAGATGTAATATCTCATCGAAATGGGTTAGTTGTTTTCACCGCCAATTCGATGACATCAGATATGATAAATAATCATGGCAACGGACATAAATGGGTGGCAGTTGCCTTGGAACCCCACACATTACCAAACTCTGAAAATATTCCATCCTTTGGTGACGTGCGTTTGAAAAAAGATGAAACCCGTGTGGCAGAAATTGTTTATCGTTATCACAAATAAGGGAGAGGTGCTGGTTTTTTAATGCCAGCGATGC
>JAGSPU010000634.1:0-12150 GCA_019321725.1 Paulownia fortunei
ATTAAAAAAAAAAAACTCAACCACAGATCCAAAAATAAATAAATTGTAACAGATCATAACAAATATTTATCATAATTTATTCATAACATGCTTGGTTTATTTTACTTTATTTAATTTTAAAAAAGCACCTAAAAAATAGAACTAACAAGATAGTCTAAGCAAAACATTTTATCATATTTTATATTACATAATTTATAAAATCAAATTTCAAAATACAAAAAATCAAAATTTTGTATTTTGAATTATTGAAAAATTAACTAAAATTATCAATTTTCAATTTACACAGTCTACATTGGGAAGAGAATATTATTAAAACTAGACACCGTCTAAATAAATAATTATTTTAAAACAAAATAAAAAACCCGAATTTTTTCCGACTCTACTTTCCCTCCAGTCAATCAGAACCCATAAATTTACCGCGCCACTTCTACAGTAAAAAATAATAATAATAATAGTAAGGAAAGAGAAGAAAAGGCAAATCCCGTATTGAAGCCTAGCGGTCCAGTTCCAGCCCTCCATATTCAATTTTTTTCTTTCACCACCATCAATCATCACCACCCTCACTCCTCCTTTTTCCCCACCCAAACAAAAAACAGAGAGAAAATATATCTTCCACTATTTACCCCTCCATGGAACCACCGGAATCAACCGCCGCCTCCGCCGCTGAAAAAATAATCCTACGTTGGGACTCCACCGCTTCCGAAGACGCACGCGACAAAATGATCTTTAGCGGCGACCGTCTCGAAATCGACCGTTATCTTAACGCCGTTGACGAGCTGCAGAAATCCATGTCCACCGCCACGTTATTCGATTCCTCCTCCTCCTCCGCCACCTCATCCACACTCCAGATCGCCATGGCTCGGCTCGAGGACGAGTTCCGCAACATCCTCCTCTCCCACACTTCACCTATCGAAGCCGAGACGCTCACCGAGTCAACTCAGTCCGACTTCACCTCTCAGGAATTTGAATTGAAGGAAGAGATCGCGGAAAGCAGCTTCGATAAGCAGTTCGAACATCAGGAGAGCAACATCAGCACCACCAGCAGCTGTTACAAGTCCACCAGCAGTATACGAGAAGTAGATCTTATCCCCAGCGACGCGGTCTACGACCTCCGCTGCATCGCGGAGCGGATGATTGCCGCTGGATACTTGCGTGAGTGTATTCAGGTGTATGCGAGTGTACGGAAGTCTGCTGTGGACGCGAGTCTGAAGATGCTTAATGTTGAGAAATTGAGCATTGGTGATATTCAGAGGCTGGAGTGGGAGACGCTGGAGACAAAGATCCGGCGCTGGATACGTGCCGCTAAGATATGCGTTCGCGTGCTCTTCGCGAGCGAAAGGAGGCTGTGCGAGCAGATATTCGAATGTTTGGGAAATTCTGCTGATGATGCATGTTTTATGGAAACTATAAAAGGTCCAGCTATTCAGTTGTTTAACTTCGCAGAAGCGATTAGTATTAGTAGGCGTTCGCCTGAGAAATTGTTTAAGATATTGGATTTACATGATGCTTTGTCTGATCTATTGCCTGATATTGAGACTGTCTTCGAGTCGAAATCAAGTGAGTCGTTTAGGGTACAGGCTGTGGAGATATTGTCTAGGTTAGCCGAGGCTGCGAGAGGGATATTATCAGAATTTGAGAACGCGGTGCTTCGTGAGCCTTCAAAAGTTCCGGTTCCTGGAGGGACAATTCATCCATTGACTAGATATGTGATGAATTATGTTAGTTTGATTTCGGATTATAAGCAGACTTTGATTGAATTGATTGTGTCAAAGCCCTCGACTGGGCCAAGATATTCAAGCGATCCGAATGTGCCAGATATGGATTTTTCAGAGTTTGAAGGTCAGGCTTCAATATTGGCGCTTCATTTGATTTGGATTATTGTGATTTTGCAGTTCAATTTGGACGGTAAGTCTAAGCATTACAAGGATGCTTCCTTGGCTCATTTGTTTATGATGAATAATGTTCACTATATTGTTCAGAAGATTAAAGGGTCCCGGAGTTGAGGGAGATGATCGGGGATGATTATTTAAGAAAGTTAACGGGTAAATTCCGGTTTTCTGCAACTAATTACCAGCGTGCAACCTGGGTGAGAGTATTGTATTGCTTGAGAGATGAGGGTTTGCATGTAAGTGGAAGCTTTTCCTCTGGTGTGTCGAAAAGTGCTTTGAGAGAAAGGTTTAAGGCTTTTAATGCTATGTTTGAGGAGGTGCATAGAACTCAGGCAACGTGGTTGATACCTGATACTCAGCTCCGTGAAGAACTCAGGATTTCAATATCAGAGAAGCTCATCCCGGCCTATAGATCATTTCTTGGAAGGTTCAGAAGTCATATTGAGAGTGGGAGGCACCCTGAGAATTACATCAAGTACTCAGTCGAGGACCTTGAGAATGCAGTCTTGGATTTCTTTGAGGGATACCCAGTGTCACAGCATTTGAGGAGGAGATCTGAGTGACAGAAGTGGAATTGAGTTTTGCCACGTAGATTGTAGGACACCATTCTTTGAATTTTTTGTGGAGTGTTCTGGGATGAGGTTCCAGTTGTTCAGGGATTGAGCCCGCAGTCTCTTTGACAGGACAAGCACTATTGTCTTCTAAGGATATTGGATGTGATCAAGCGACGATAGACGCCATTTCTAATTGTTCATTGCAGTCATTGCCTCTTCTCAAATGATTCTGCCCTGTAAGCATGTGTTGTTTGTACTTTCTCAGCTTTTAGATTTTGCTTCATTTGTTTATATGGGAATTGTTGTATTTGTTGTACTTTATGAATCTTCGCATGCGATTATTATGGTCGGCAAAGAAAGAATTTAGATAAGCATTTATGATTTTCAACTGACTGCAAAACAGTTGTGTTTGAAATATTTGATCTGAAGAATTTTTTTAGATAAGCATTGATTATTGTCAACTGACTGCGAAACGGTTGTGCTTGAAATATTTGATCTGAAGAAACTTTGCACCTGATCTATTTCCAGTGACATGAGATGATACTTAAGTCGACAATTAATGAGTTTATTTTCATGGAAAAAATTATTCCAAGTGCGTGGATGTCAGACCAAAGAACTTACTGGAATATCTGCCTTGTTAATACATCTTTAATTTAATGCATTGCATTTCTGGTATTTCAGTTATTGCCCTATTGGTTCTGACTTGTTTTTAGTACATTTTTTCCTGGTGTGAGACTATAGTTAGTTCTGGAAATGTTAGTTTAAGACGAGATATTTCTCATACTATCAGATGTAGTTATCTGGGTTTTATTATGTTATATAAGTATGTAATCCTATTACTAATTGACTTGTTAAGAGAAGAATTTTGAAACATTCGATTAAAAATAAATACAAATCTTACATGCCACAATAAGTCAAAAATATAAATTTAAAAAAGTTACAAATCTAAAAAAATATAATGTAAACTAAATACAAAAGTAAATAATGTGTACTGAAATTTTATTTTCAATCTTACAGGCAATTTAGTAGATTTAAAATATTGAATTATTGAAAATCTATCTATATTTTTATAAATATAAGTTAAAAGTATATACTAAATTATACGAGAACAATAACTCCAAAATACAAAATATTCTAAAAAATTGAAATCCGAAAAATGTGATAAAAATAATAAAATAAGTATTATGTATCTAATATTTTAAAAATAAATATATTTTAATTCCTTAGATAGTATTAAATGATTTAATTTAGAATAACTAAATTGTACAATGTAATTTTAAAAGTGGAATTAAAGAATTTTCTTTATTTTTGAAACATTTGATTTAAAAGTATATAAAAAATCTCACTAGCAAATAAGTCAAAAATATAAATTTTAAGGACGTTACAATTCTAAAAAAAATATAATGTAAACTAAATACAAAAGTAAATAATGTGTACTGAATATTTTATTTTCATTCTTACAGGAAATTTAGTAGATTTAAAAGATTGAATTATTGAAAATCTATCTACATTTTATAAAATATAAGTTAAAAGTATATACTAAATTATACGAGCACAATAACTCAAAAATACAAAATATCTAAAAAATTGAAAATCCGAAAAATGTGATAAAAATAATAAAATAAGTATTATGTATCTAATATTTTAAAAATAAATATATTTTAATTCCTTAGATAGTATTAAATGATTTAATTTAGAATAACTAAATTGTACAATGTAATTTTAAAAGTGGAATTAAAGAATTTTCTTTATATTTGAAACATTAGATTTAAAAATAAAATACAAAATCTTACATGCACAATAAGTCAAAAATATAAATTTTAAAAAAGTTACAATCTAAAAAAATATAATGTAAACTAAATACAAAAGTAAATAATGTGTACTGAATATTTTATTTTCATTCTTACAGGCAATTTAGTAGATTTAAAAGATTGAATTATTGAAAATCTATCTATATTTTATAAAATATAAGTTAAAAGTATATACTAAATTATACGAGCACAATAACTCAAAAAATACAAAATATCTAAAAAAATGAAAATCCAAAAAATGTGATAAAAATAATAAAATAAGTATTATGTATCTAATATTTTAAAAATAAATATATTTAAATTCCTTAGATAGTATTAAACGATTTAATTTAGAATAACTAAATTGTACAATGTAATTTTAAAAGTGGAATAAAGAATTTTCTTTATTTTGAAACATTTGATTTAAAAGTATATAAAAAAATCTTACTGCAAAATAAGTCAAAAATATAAATTTTAAAAAAAGTTACAATTCTAAAAAAAATATAATGTAACTAAATACAAAAGTAAATAATGTGTACTGAATATTTTATTTTCATTCTTACAGGGAAATTTAGTAGATTTAAAAGATTGAATTATTGAAAATCTATCTATATTTTATAAAATATAAGTTAAAAGTATATACTAAATTATACGAGCACAATAACTCAAAAATACAAAATATCTAAAAAATTTAAAATCTGAAAAATGTGATAATAATAATAAATAAGTATTATGTATCTAATATTTTAAAAATAAATATATTTAATTCCTTAGATAGTATTAAATGATTTAATTTAGAATAAATAAATTGTACAATGTAATTTTAAAAGTGGATTAAAGGCTTTTCTTATTTTGAAACATTTGATTTAAAGTATATAAAAATCTCACTAGCAAAATAAGTCAAAAATATAAATTTTAAGGACGTTACAATTCTAAAAAAATATAATGTAAACTAAATACAAAAGTAAATAATGTGTACTGAATATTTTATTTTCATTCTTACAGGAAATTAGTAGATTTAAAAGATTGAATTATTGAAAAATCTATCTATATTTTATAAAATATAAGTTAAAAGTATATACTAAATTATACGAGCACAATAACTCAAAAATACAAAATATCTAAAAATTGAAAATCCAAAAAATGTGATAAAAATAATAAAATAAGTATTATGTATCTAATATTTTAAAATAAATATATTTAAATTCCTTAGATAGTATTAAATGATTTAATTTAGAATAACTAAATGTACAATGTAATTTTAAAAGTGGAATTAAAGAATTTCTTTATTTTGAAACATTTGATTTAAAAGTATATAAAAAATCTCACATGCAAAATAAGTCAAAAATATAAATTTTAAAAAGTTACAATTCTAAAAAAATATAATGTAACTAAATACAAAAGTAAATAATGTGTACTGAATATTTTATTTCATTCTTACAGAAATCTAGTAGATTTAAAAGATTGAACTATTGAAAATCTATCTATATTTTATAAAATATAAGTTAAAAGTATATACTAAATTATACGAGCACAATAACTCAAAATACAAAATATCTAAAAAATTGAAAATCCAAAAATGTGATAAAATAATAAAATAAGTAATATGTATCTAATATTTTAAAAATAATTATATTTAAATTCCTTAGATAGTATTAAACGATTTAATTTAGAATAACTAAATTGAACAATGTAATTTTAAAAGTGGAATTAAAGAATTTTCTTTATTTTGAAACATTAGATTTAAAAATAAATACAAAATCTTACATGCACAATAGTCAAAAAATATAAATTTTAAGACGTTACAATTCTAAAAAAATATAATGTAAACTAAATACAAAAGTAAATAATGTGTACTGAATATTTTATTTTCAATCTTACAGGCAATTTATAGATTTAAAAGATTGAATTATTTGAAAATCTATCTATATTTTATAAAAATATAAGTTAAAAAGTATATACTAAAATATACGACAACAATAACTCAAAAATACAAAATATCTAAAAATTTAATATAAATAGATTTTCAATATTGAATCTTTTAAATCTACTAATTTTCCTTATAGAATGAAAATAAAATATTCAGTACACATTATTTACTTTTTATAGGTTTACATTATATTTTTTTAGATTTGTAACTTTTTTAAAATTTATATTTTTGACTATTGTGCATTTAAGATTTTGAATATATTTTTAATCTAATGTTGCAAAATAAAGAAAATTCTTTAATTCCACTTTTAAAATACATTGTTCACATTTTAGTTATTTTAAATTAAAATCAATTAATACTATCTAAGCAATTAAAATATTATTATACATAATACATATTTATTATTTTTTATCACATTTCAGATTTTAAATTTTTTAGATATTTTATATTTTTGAGTTATTGTGCTCGTTAATTTAGTATATACTTTTAACTTATATTTCATAAAATATAGAGATAGATTTTCAATAATTGAATCTTTTAAATCTACAAAATTGCCTGTAAGAATGAAAATAAAATATTCATACACATTATTTACTTTTTATTTAGTTTACATTATATTTTTTAGAATTTAACTTTTTAAAATTTATATTTTTGACTTATTGTGCATTGTAAGATTTTGTATTATATTAAATTAAATGTTGAAAAATAAAGAAAAATCTTTAATTCCCACTTTCAAAATTTACATTTATAAATTTAGTTATTCTAAATTAACTCATTTAATACTATCTAAGGAATTAAAATATATTTATTTTAAAATATTAGATACATATTACTTATTTTATTATTTTATCACATTTTTCAGATTTTAAATTTTTAGATATTTTATATTTTAAGTTATTGTGCTCGTATATAATTTAGTATATACTTTAACTTATACTTTATAAAATACAGATAGATTTTTAATATTAATCTTTTTAAATCTACTAATTTGCCTATAAGAATGAAAACAAAATATTCATTACACATTATTTACTTTTGTATTTATGTTACATTATATTTTTTTAGATTTGTAACTTTTTAAAATTTATATTTTTGACTTATTGTGCATGTAAGATTTTGTATTTATTTTTAAATATAATGTTGCAAAAAAAGAAAAATCTTTAATCCCACTTTTAAAATTACATTGTACAATTTAGTTATTCTAAATTAAATCATTTAATACTATCTAAGGAATTAAAATATATTTATTTTTAAAATATTAGATACATATTACTTATTTTATTATTTTTATCACATTTTTCAGATTTTAATTTTTTAGTTATTTTATATTTTTGAGTTATTGTGTTCGTATAATTTAGTATATACTTTTAAATTATATTTCATAAAATTTAAATAGATTTTCAATAATTAAATCTTTTAAATCTACTAATTTGCCTATAAGAATGAAAACAAAATATTCATTACACATTATTTACTTTTGTATTTATGTTACATTATATTTTTTTAGATTTGTAACTTTTTCAAAATTTATATTTTTGACTTATTGTGCATGTAAGATTTTGTATTTATTTTTAAATATAATGTTGCAAAAAAAGAAAAATCTTTAATCCCACTTTTAAAATTACATTGTACAATTTAGTTATTCTAAATTAAATCATTTAATACTATTTAACGAATTAAAATATATTTATTTTTAAAATATTAGATACATATTACTTATTTTATTATTTTTATCACATTTTTCAGATTTTAAATTTTTTAGTTATTTTATATTTTTGAGTTATTGTGTTCGTATAATTTAGTATATATATTTTTAAATTATATTTCATAAAATACAGATAGATTTTCAATAATTGAATTTTTAAATCTACTAATTTGCCTATAAGAATGAAAACAAAATATTCATTACACATTATTTACTTTTGTATTTAGTTTACATTATATTTTTTTAGATTTGTAACGTCCTAAAATTTATATTTTAACTTATTGTGCTAGCGAAGATTTTATATATACTTTTAAATCAAATATTTCAAAATAAAGAAAAGCCTTTAATCCCATTTTTAAAATTACATTGTACAATTTATTTATTCTAAATTAAATCATTTAATACTATCTAAGGAATTTAAATATATTTATTTTTAAAATATTAGATACATATACTTATTTTATTATTTTTATCACATTTTTCAGATTTTAAATTTTTTTGATATTTATATTTTTGAGTTATTGTGCTCGTATAATTTAGTATATACTTTTAAATTATATTTCATAAAATATAAATAGATTTTCAATAATTGAATCTTTTAAATCTACTAATTTGCCTATAAGAATGAAAACAAAATATTCATTACACATTATTTACTTTTTATTTAGGTTACATTATATTTTTTTAGATTTGTAACTTCCTTAAAATTTATATTTTTGACTTATTGTGCTAGTGAGATTTTGTATATACTTTTAAATCAAATGTTCCAAAATAAGAAAAGCCTTTAATCCCACTTTTAAAATTACATTGTACAATTTATTTATTCTAAATTAAATCATTTAATATTATCTAAGGAATTAAAATATATTTATTTTTAAAATATTAGATACATATTACTTATTTTATTATTTTTATCTCATTTTTTAGATTTTGAATTTTTTAGTTATTTTATATTTTTGAGTTATTGTGTTCGTATAATTTAGTATATATTTTTAAATTATATTTCATTAAATATAGATAGATTTTCAATAATTCAATCTTTTAAATCTACTAATTTTCCTATAAGAATGAAAACAAAATATTCATTACACATTATTTACTTTTGTATTTAGTTTACATTATATTTTTTTAGATTTGTAACGTCCTTAAAATTTATATTTTTGACTTATTGTGCTAGTGAGATTTTGTATATACTTTTAAATCAAATGTTTCAAAATAAAGAAAAGCCTTTAATCCACTTTTAAAATTACATTGTACAATTTATTTATTCTAAATTAAATCATTTAATACTATCTAAGGAATTAAAATATATTTATTTTTAAAATATTAGATATATATTACTTATTTTATTATTTTTATCACATTTTTCAGATTTTAAATTTTTTAGATATTTTATATTTTTGAGTTATTGTGCTCGTATAATTTAGTATATACTTTTAAATTATATTTCATTAAATATAAATAGATTTTCAATAATTGAATCTTTTAAATCTACTAATTTGCCTATAAGAATGAAAACAAAATATTCATTACACATTATTTACTTTTTATTTAGGTTACATTATATTTTTTTAGATTTTTAACTTTTTTAAAATTTATATTTTTGACTTATTGTGCATGTAAGATTTTGTATATATTTTTAAATCAATGTTGAAAAATAAAGAAAATTCTTTAATCCACTTTTAAAATTACATTGTACAATTTTTTATTCTAAATTAAATCATTAAATACTATCTAAGGAATTAAAATATATTTATTTTAAAATATTAGATACATATTACTTATTTTATTATTTTTATCACATTTTTCAGATTTTAAATTTTTTAGATATTTTATATTTTTGAGTTATTGTGTTCGTATAATTTAGTATATATTTTAAATTATATTTCATTAAAAATACAGATAGATTTTCAATAATTGAATCTTTAAAACTACTAATTTTCCTATAAGAATGAAAACAAAATATTCATTACACATTATTTACTTTTGTATTTAGTTTACATTATATTTTTTTAGATTTGTAACGTCCTTAAAATTTATATTTTTGACTTATTGTGCTAGTGAGATTTTGTATATACTTTTAAATCAAATGTTTCAAAATAAAGAAAAGCCTTTAATCCACTTTTAAAATTACATTGTACAATTTATTTATTCTAAATTAAATCATTTAATACTATCTAAGGAATTAAAATATATTTATTTTTAAAATATTAGATACATTTACTTATTTTATTATTTTTATCACATTTTTCAGATTTTAAATTTTTTAGATATTTTATATTTTTGAGTTATTGTGCTCGTATAATTTAGTATATACTTTTAACTTATATTTATAAAATACAGATAGATTTTCAATAATTTAATCTTTTAAATCTACTAATTGCCTATAAGAATGAAAACAAAATATTCATTACACATTATTTACTTTTGTATTTAGTTACATTATATTTTTTTAGATTTGTAACTTTTTTAAAATTTATATTTTTGACTTATTGTGCATGTAAGATTTTGTATATATTTTTAAATATAATGTTGCAAAAAAAGAAAATCTTTAATCCCACTTTTAAAATTACATTGTACAATTTAGTTATTCTAAATTAAATCATTTAATACTATCTAAGGAATTAAAATATATTTATTTTTAAAATATTAGATACATATTACTTATTTTATTATTTTTATCACATTTTTCAGATTTTGAATTTTTTAGTTATTTTATATTTTTGAGTTATTGTGTTCGTATAATTTAGTATATACTTTTAAATTATATTTCATAAAATTAAATAGATTTTCAATAATTAATCTTTTAAATCTACTAATTTGCCTATAAAAATGAAAAAAATATTCATTACACATTATTTACTTTTGTATTTAGTTTACATTATATTTTTTTAGATTTGTAACTTTTTTAAAATTTATATTTTTGACTTATTGTGCATGTAAGATTTTGTATTATTTTAAATATAATGTTGCAAAAAAAGAAAAATCTTTAATCCCACTTTTAAAATTACATTGTACAATTTAGTTATTCTAAATTAAATCATTTAATACTATCTAAGAATTAAAATATATTTATTTTTAAAATATTAGATACATATTACTTATTTTATTATTTTTATCACATTTTTCAGATTTTAATTTTTTTAGTTATTTTATATTTTTGAGTTATTGTGTTCGTATAATTTAGTATATATATTTTTAAATTATATTTCATAAATACAGATAGATTTTCAATAATTGAATTTTTTAAATCTACTAATTTGCCTATAAGAATGATAACAAAATATTCATTATACATTATTTTCTTTTGTGTTTAGTTTACATTATATTTTTTTAGATTTGTCAATGTCCTTAAAATTTATATTTTTAACTTATTGTGCTAGCGAGATTTTATATATACTTTTAAATCAAATATTTCAAAATAAAGAAAAGCCTTTAATCCCACTTTTTAAAATTACATTGTACAATTTATTTATTCTAAATTAAATCATTTAATACTATCTAAGGAATTTAAATATATTTATTTTTAAAAAATATAGATACATATTACTTATTTTATTATTTTTATCACATTTTTCAGATTTTAAATTTTTTTGATATTTTATATTTTTGAGTTATTGTGCTCGTATAATTTAGTTATACTTTTAAATTATATTTCATAAAAATAAATAGATTTTCAATAATTGAATCTTTTAAATCCACTAATATGCCTATAAGAATGAAAACAAAATATTCAGTACACATTATTTACTTTTTATTTAGGTTACATTATATTTTTTTAGATTTGTAACATCCTTAAAATTTATATTTTTGACTTATTGTGGTAGTGAGATTTTGTATATACTTTTAAATCAAATGTTCCAAATTAAGAAAGCTTTAATCCCACTTTTTAAAATTACATTGTACAATTTATTTATTCTAAATTAAATCATTTAATATTATCTAAGGAATTAAAATATATTTATTTTTAAAATATTAGATACATATTACTTATTTATATTATTTTTATCTCATTTTTTAGATTTTTGAATTTTTTAGTTACTTTATATTTTTGAGTTATTGTGTTCGTATAATTTAGTATATATTTTTAAATTATATTTCATTAAATAGAGATAGATTTTCAATAATTCAATCTTTTAAATCTACTAATTTTCCTATTAGAATGAAAACAAAATATTCATTACACATTATTTACTTTTGTATTTAGTTTAAATTATATTTTTTTAGATTTGTTACGTCCTTAAAATTTATATTTTTGACTTATTGTGGTAGTGAGATTTTG
>JAGSPU010000782.1:0-11185 GCA_019321725.1 Paulownia fortunei
TGATTCGATATATACTAATAAATTACATGTCAAAAAATATAAAAAAATATTTAATTATATTATTAAATTTAAAACGTGAACTTTAGTTTTATTTTAAATACAAACTATTGAGACTGTCTAAGGATTTAAAATATATTTACTTTTAAACTAACTATTACATATTATTTATTTATGTTTTTAATTTGGATTGCATTTTATTGGATTTATAATTTTAAAATGCTTTTATTTTTTGAGTTATGGCTTGTAAAACTTTGTATATAACTATTAAACTAAATTTTATAATATTAAAGAAAAAAATTTACTTTTAAAATGTTGAATACATGCTATTTATTTTTATTTTTATTGTATTTTCTTTTGTATTTTAAAATTTTAATTCTTTTATATGTTGAGTTAATTGTGCTAGTACAATTTAGTATCTATTTTTAAATTTTATATCCAATATACAATTAATTAAAAATTTTAAATCTACTAAGTTGCCTCTATGACTGACAATAAGTTAAAAGATAAAATAAATATTGTGTTTTTATTAGTTTTTAGAATTTTAAAATATTTATATATTGTTTAGTTACGCTAAATAAAAAACTATCTAATATTATCCCAACAGAACCGTAATAAAAATACTTTGAAAATATTTGTTACATTTATTTAATTCTGTATTTAAATATGATTTCATTTTTTGGATTTTAATTTTTTTTTAAACATTTGTATTTGCTTTTATTACGCTAGTAAAATTTAGTATATACATTAAAATAAATAGCGTAAAATAAAGAAAACTTCTTAATTATGCTTTCAACATTAATGTATAGGTTTAGTTTATCAAAATATGAAACTATTTAGTACTATCGATTAAATTAAGTTTTCTTTTGATATATTGGAATACTTAATTTATTAAATATAATTTTTAATTCTTTTTATTATATTTTAAAATATTTAAATATTTCTATTTTTGTGGTGTTGTGCTAGTGAAATCTAGTATGTACTTTTAAATTAAATTTCATAAAATTAAAAAAAACTTCAGTAATTATACTTTCAAAATAAACTATTTTAAAGTAATTTTAATTATTCTTTCATAGATATTCTAATGTTAATATACATAGTATATTTCAGCGAAACACTACATAATTAATAAAGGGTATTTATTTTTAAATTATTTAATATGTATCATGTATTTCTGTATTTAATTCATATTTAGTTTCTGTTGAGTTTTTATTATTAAAATTTTTTAAATTCTTTAGTTATTCTAATTAAAAAATATTAAATCCGCTTAAACAATCGTACTTTTAAATTTAGAAAAATATTTTAATTATTCTAAGACATATCCTAAAATTAAATTAATTATCTATTTCAAATAAATCATATCAAAGAAATTAAATATATTTACATTTAAAAGATTCAAAACAATTTTTTTAAAATTCAATAAATCTTTATATTGTATTTTTATAAATGTTTATAAATTTTTAAATTTTATCTTTTATTTATTATGCTAGTATGATTCGGTATATACTAATAAATTACATGTCAAAAAATATAAAAAAATATTTATTTTATATTATTAAAATTAAAACGTGAACTTTAGTTATTTTAAATACAAACTATTGAAGACTATCTAAGGAATTAAAATATATATTTACTTTAAATTAACTATTACATATTATTTATTTATGTTTTTAATTTGGATTGCATTTTATTGGATTTTAAAATTTTAAAATGCTTATATTTTGAGTTATTGTGCTTGTAAAACTTTGTATATATCTATTACTTTAAATAATTTTATATATATAAAGAAAAAAATTTACTTTTAAAATGTTGAATACATGCTATTTATTTTTATTTTTATTGTATTTCTTTTATATTTTAAAATTTTATTCTTTTATATTGTTTGAGTTAATGTGCAGTACAATTTAGTATCTTATTTTTTATATTTTTTATACAATATACAATTAATTAAAATTTTTTAAATCACTAAGTTGCCTCTATGACTGACAATAAGTTAAAAGATATAATAAATAATGTGTTTTTATTAGTTTTTAGAATTTTAAAATATTTATATATTGTTTAGTTACGCTAATAAAAACTATCTAATACTATCCCAACAGAACCGTAATAAAAATACTTTGAAATAATTTATTGTTTTATTATTTAATTCTGTATTTAAAATGATTTCATTTTTTGGATTTTAATTTTTTTTTAAACATTGTGTATTGCATTTATTACGCTAGTAAAATTTAGTATATACATTTAAAATTTATAGCGTAAAATAAAGAAAACCTTTAATTATGCTTTCAAATTAATGTATAGGTTTTAGTTATTCAAAATAGAAACTATTTAGTACTATCGATTAATATTTTTTTTTTTTTGATATATTGGAATATATTAATTATTTTTATTTATATATAATTTTTTAATTTTCTTTTTTATTATTTTAAAATATTTAAATATTTCTATTTTTGTGGTGTTGTTGCTAGTGAAATTTTATTATGTACTTTTAAATTAAATTTCATTAAATATTTTATTAAAACTATTCTTTATTTCATACTTTTTTTTTTTCAAAATTTATTACTATTAAAGTAATTTTAATTATTCTTTCATAGATATTCTAATGTTTAAATAATATAGTATATTTCAGCTAAATACTACACAATTAATAAAGGGTATTTAATTTTAAATATTATTTAATATGTATCATGTTTGTATTCAGTATCTAATTCATATTTAGTTTCTGTTTGAGTTTTTATTTCTTAAATTTTTTTCTTTTAAATTAAAAAAATTAAATCCGCTTAAACAATTTTACTTTTAAATTTAGAAAAATTATTTATATTTTCTATTAGACATATATATTAAATTTAATTATTATCTATTTAAATAAATCATATCAAAGAAATTAAATATATTTACATTTAAAAGATTCAAAACAATTTTTTTAAATAATCAATAAATCTTTATATTGTATTTTTATAAATGTTTTTATAAATTTTAAAAGTTTTATTTATCTTTTTTATTATTATGCTAGTACGATTCGGTATATATTACTAATAATTACATGTCAAAAAATATAAAAAAATATTTATTATTATATTATTAAAATTAAAACGTGAACTTTAGTTATTTTAAATACAAACTATTGAAGACTATCTAAGGAATTAAAATATATTTACTTTTAAAATAACTATTACATATTATTTATTTATGTTTTTAATTTGGATTGCATTTTATTGGATTAAAAAATTTTAAAATGCTTATATTTTTGAGTTATTGTGCTTGTAAAACTTTGTATATACTATTAAACTAAATTTTATAATATAAAGAAAAAAATTTACTTTTAAAATGTGAATACATGCTATTTATTTTTATTTTTATTGTATTCTTTTTATTTTAAAATTTTAATTCTTTTATATGTTTGAGTTAATGTGCTAGTACAATTAGTATCTATTTTTAAATTTTATACAATATACAATTAATTAAAATTTTTAAATCTACTAAGTTGCCTCTATGATGACAATAAGTTAAAAGATAAAAAAATTGTGTTTTTATTAGTTTTTAGAATTTTAAAATATTTATATATTGTTTAGTTACGCTAAATAAAAACTATCTAATACTATCCCAACAGAACCGTAATAAAAATACTTTGAAAATATTTGTTACATATTATTTAATTCTGTATTTAAAATGATTTCATTTTTTGGATTTTAATTTTTTTTAAACATTTGTATTTGCAGTTATTACGCTAGTAAAATTTAGTATATACATTTAAAATAAATAGCGTAAAATAAAGAAAACCTTTAATTATGCTTTCAACATTAATGTATAGGCTTTAGTTATTCAAAATAGAAACTATTTAGTACTATCGATTAAATTAAGTTTTCTTTTGAAATATTGGAATACTTAATTTATTTAAATATAATTTTTAATTCTTTTTATTAAATTTTAAAATATTTAAATATTTCTATTTTTGTGGTGTTGTGCTAGTGAAATCTAGTATGTACTTTTAAATTAAATTTCATAAAATATAAAAAAACCTTCAGTAATTATACTTTCAAAATTAAACTATTTTAAAGTAATTTTAATTATTCTTTCATCGATATTCTAATGTTAAATAAATAGTATATTTCAGCTAAACACTACATAATTAATAAAGGGTATTTAATTTTAAATTATTTAATATGTATCATGTATTTCTGTATTTAATTCATATTTAGTTTCTGTTTGAGTTTTTATTTTATTAAATTTTTTAAATTCTTTAGTTATTCTAATTAAAAAAAAATTAAATCCGCTTAAACAATCGTACTTTTAAATTTAGAAAAATATTTTAATTATTCTAAGACATATATCCTAAAATTAAATTAATTATCTATTTCAAATAAATCATATCAAAGAAATTAAATATATTTACTTTTAAAATATTCAAAAATTTTTTTAAAATTCAATAAATCTTTATATTGTATTTTTATAAATGTTTATAAATTTTTAAAGTTTATATCTTTTATTTATTATGCTAGTATGATTCAGTATATACTAATAAATTACATGTCAAAAATATAGAAAAATATTTAATTATATTATTAAAATTAAAACGTGAACTTTAGTTATTTTAAATACAAACTATTGAAGACTATCTAAGGAATTAAAATATATTTACTTTTAAAATAACTATTACATATATTTTATATTTATGTTTTTAATTTGGATTGCATTTTAAATTTTAAAATGCTTATATTTTTGAGTTATTGTGCTTGTAAAACTTTGTATATACTATTAAACTAAATTTTATAATATAAAGAAAAAAATTACTTTTGAAATATTGAATACATGTTATTTATTTTTATTTTTATTTTATTTTTTATATTTTAAAATTTTAATTATTTTATATTTTGAGTTAATGTGCTACTACAATTTAGTATATATTTTTAAATTTTATTTCATAATACAATTAATTAAATTTTAAAAATATAAAAATATTATAATTATATTATTAAAATTTAAAAACGTGAACTTTAGTTATTTTTAATACAAACTATTGAGGCTATTAAGGAATTAAATATATTTAACTTTTAAAATAACTATTACATATTATTTATTTATGTTTTTAATTTGATTTCATTTTATTGGATTAAAATTTTAAAATGATTATATTTTTGAGTTATTAGTGCTTGTAAAATTTGTATATACTATTAAACTAAATTTTATAGTATAAAGAAAAAAATTACTTTTGAAATATTGAATACTGCTATTTATTTTTTTATTTTTATCGTATTTTTTTATTTTAAAATTTTAAATTATTTTTATATTTTTGGGTTAAATGTGCTAGTACATTTAGTATCTATTTTTAATTTATATCTTTATATAAAAATAATTAAATTTTTTAATCTACTAAGTTGTCTCTATGACTGACAATAAGTTAAAAATATAAAAAAAATTGTGTTTTATTAGCTTTTTAGATTTTAAATATTTATATATTGTTTAGTTCGCTAAAATAAACTAATCTAATATATCCCAGACCGTAATAAAATACTTTGAAAATATTTGTTTACAATATTATTTAATTCTGTATTTAATGATTTATTTTTTGGATTTTAATTTTTTTTTAAACATTTATATTTCTTTATTACGCTAGAAAATTTAGTATAAATTTAAAAATAAATAGCGTAAATAAAGAAAACCTTTAATTATGCTTTCAACATTAACGTATAGGCTTTAGTTATTCAGATAGAAACTATTTAGTACTATCGATTAATTAATTTTCTTTTGAAATATTCAATACTTAATTTATTTAAATATATTTTTAATTCTTTTTATTAAATTTTAAAATATTTAAATATTTCTATTTTGTGGTGTTATGCTAGTATGATCGTATGTACTTTTAAATTAAATTTCATAAAATATAAAAAAACTTCAGTAATTATACTTTCAAATTAAACTATTTTAAAGTTATTTAAATTATTCTTTCATCGATATTCTAATGTTAAATAAATAGTATATTTCGCGAAACACTACATAATTAATAAAGGGTTTTAATTTTAAATTATTTAATATGTATCATGTATTTCTGTATTTAATTCATATTTAGTTTCTGTTTGAGTTTTTATTGCTTAAAATTTTTTAAATTCTTTAGTTATTCAAATTAAAATCCGCTTAAAAATTACTTTTAAATTTTGAAAAATATTTTAAATATTTAAGACATATATTTAAAAATTAATTAATTATCTATTTCAAATAAATCATATCAAAGAAATTAAATATATTTTACTTTTAAATATTCAAATAATAATTTTTTTAAAATTCATACATCTTTATATTATTATTTTATAATGTTTAAAGTTTATATTTTTATTTTTATTATGCTAGTATGATCAGTATTACTATATATATTAAAGTCAAAAATATAGAAAACTATTTATTATATTATTAAACTTAAAACGTGACTTTAGTTTTTTTAAATACAAACTATAAGAACGTTATCTTTGGAATTAAAATATATTTATTTAAATAATATTACAATTATTTATTTATGTTTTAATTTGGATTACATTTTAAAATTTTAAAATGCTTTATATTTTGAGTTTTGTGCTTGTAAAACTTTGTATCACTATTAAACTATTTTATAAATTAAAGAAAAAAATTACTTTTGAAATATTGAATACATGTTTTTATTTTTATTTTTATTTTTTTTATTATATTTTAAAATTTTAATTATTTATATTTGTGGGTGTATGTGCTAGTAAATTTAGTATATATTTTTAAATTTTATTTCAATACCTAATTAAATGTAAAAAATTAGAAAAATATTTAATTATATTATTAAAATTAAAACGTGAACTTTAGTTATTTTTAAATAAAACTATTGAAGACTATCTAAGGAATTAAAATATATATACCTTTAAAATAACTATTACATATTATTTATTTATGTTTTTATTTGGATTGCATTTTATTGGATTTAAATTTTTAAAATGCTTTATTTTTGAGTTATTGTGCTTGTAAAACTTTGTATACACTAAAATAAACTAATTTTATAATATAAAGAAAAAAAATTACTTTTGACATATTGAATACATGTTATTTATTTTATTTTTATCAATTTTCATTATATTTTTAAAATTTTATTATTTTTATATTTTTGGGTTAATGTGCTTCTACAATTTAGTATATATTTTTAAATTTTTTTTCATTATACAATTAATTAAATGTTAAAAAATATAGAAAAATATTTAATTATATTATTAAAATTAAAACGTGAACTTTAGTTATTTTAAATACAAACTATTGAAGACTATCTAAGGAATTAAAATATATATACCTTTAAAATAACTATTACATATTATTTATTTATGTTTTTAATTTGGATTGCATTTTAAAATTTTAAAATGCTTATATTTTTGAGTTATTGTGCTTGTAAAACTTTGTATATACTATTAAACTAAATTTTATAATATAAAGAAAAAAATTTACTTTTAAAATATTGAATACATGTTATTTATTTTTATTTTAATTGTATTTCTTTTATATTTTAAAATTTTAATTCTTTATATGTTTGAGTTAATGTGCTAGTACAATTTAGTATATATTTTTAAATTTTATATCAATATACAATTAATTAAATTTTTAAATCTACTAAGTTGCCTCTATGATTGACAATAAGTTAAAAGATAAAAAAAATTGTGTTTTTATTAGTTTTTAGAATTTTAGAATATTTATAATTGTTTAGTTACGCTAAATAAAAACTATCTAATACTATCCCAACAGAACCGTAATAAAAATACTTTGAAAATATTTGTTACATATTATTTAATTCTGTATTTAAAATGATTTCATTTTTTGGATTTTAATTTTTTTTAAAATATTTGTATTTGCAGTTATTACGCTAGTAAAATTTAGTATATACATTTAAACTAAATAGCGTAAAATAAAGAAAACTTTAATTATGCTTTCAACATTAATGTATAGGCTTTAGTTATTCAAAATAGAAACTATTTAGTACTATCGATTAAATTAAGTTTTCTTTTGAAATATTGGAATACTTAATTTATTTAAATATAATTTTTAATTCTTTTTATTAAATTTTAAAATATTTAAATATTTTTATTTTTGTGGTGTTGTGCTGGTGAAATCTAGTATGTACTTTTAAATTAAATTTCATAAAATATAAAAAACCTTCAGTAATTATACTTTCAAAATTAAACTATTTTAAAGTAATTTTAATTATTCTTTCATCGATATTCTAATGTAAATAAATAGTATATTTCAGCTAAACACTACATAATTAATAAAGGGTATTTAATTTTAAATTATTTAATATGTATCATGTATTTCTGTATTTAATTCATATTTAGTTTCTGTTTGAGTTTTGATTTCTTAAAATTTTTTAAATTCTTTAGTTATTCTAATTAAAAAAAAATTAAATCCGCTTAAACAATCGTACTTTTAAATTTAGAAAAATATTTTAATTATTCTAAGACATATATCCTAAAATTAAATTAATTATCTATTTCAAATAAATCATATCAAAGAAATTAAATATATTTACTTTTAAAATATTCAAAACAATTTTTTTAAAATTCAATAAATCTTTATATTGTATTTTTATAAATGTTTATAAATTTTTAAAGTTTATATATTTTATTTATTATGCTAGTATGATTCAGTATATACTAATAAATTACATGTCAAAAAATATAGAAAAATATTTAATTATATTATTAAAATTAAAACGTGAACTTTAGTTATTTTAAATACAAACTATTGAAGACTATCTAAGGAATTAAAATATATTTACTTTAAAATAACTATTACATATTATTTATTTATGTTTTTAATTTGGATTGCATTTTATTGGATTTTAAATTTTAAAATGCTTATATTTTTGAGTTATTGTGCTTGTAAAACTTTGTATACACTAATAAACTAAATTTTATAATATAAAGAAAAAATTACTTTTGAAATATTGAATACATGTTATTTATTTTTATTTTTATCGCATTTTTTTATATTTTAAAATTTTAATTATTTTATATTTTTGGTTTAGTGTGCTACTACAATTTAGTATATTATTTAAATTTTATTTCAATATACAATTAATTAAATGTCAAAAAATATAGAAAAATATTTAATTATATTATTAAAATTAAAACGTGAACTTTAGTTATTTTAAATACAAACTATTGAAGACTATCTAAGGAAATTAAAATATATATACCTTTAAAATAACTATTACATATTATTTATTTATGTTTTTAATTTGGATTGCATTTTATTGGATTTTAATTTTAAAATGCTTATATTTTTGAGTTATTGTGCTTGTAAAACTTTGTATACACTATTAAACTAAATTTTATAATATAAAGAAAAAATTTTACTTTTAAAATATTGAATACATGTTATTTCTTTATATTTTAAATTTTAATTCTTTTATATGTTTGAGTTAATGTGCTAGTATATTTAGTATATATTTTTAAATTTTATATCACTATACAACTAATTAAATTTTTTAAATCTACTAAGTTGCCTCTACGATTGACAATAAGTTAAAAGATAAAAAAATTGTGTTTTTTTATTAGTTTTTAGAATTTTAGAATATTTATAAATTGTTTAGTTATGCAAAATAAAAACTATCTAATACTCCCAACGGAACCGTAATAAAAATACTTTAAAATATTTGTTGCATATTATTTAATTCTGTATTTAAAATGATTTCATTTTTGGATTTTAATTCTTTTTAAATATTTGTATTTGCAGTTATTACGCTAGTAAAATTTAGTATATATATTTAAACTAAATAGCGTAAAATAAAGAAAACCTTTAATTATGCTTTCAACATTAATGTATAGGCTTTAGTTATTCGAAATAGAAACTATTTAGTACTATCGATTAAATTAAGTTTTCTTTTGAAATATTGGAATACTTAATTTATTTAAATATAATTTTTATTCTTTTTATTAAATTTTAAAATATTTAAATATTTTTATTTTTGTGGTGTTGTGCTGGTGAAATCTAGTATGTACTTTTAAATTAAATTTCATAAAATATAAAAAAAACTTCAGTAATCATACTTTCAAAATTAAACTATTTTAAAGTAATTTTAATTATTCTTTCATCGATATTCTAACTGTAGAATAAATAGTATATTTCAGCTAAACACTACATAATTAATAAAGGGTATTTAATTTTAAATTATTTAATATGTATCATGTATTTCAGTATTTAATTCATATTTAGTTTCTGTTTGAGTTTTGATTTTTAAAATTTTTTAAATTCTTTAGTTATTCTAATTAAAAAAAAATTAAATCCGCTTAAACAATCGTACTTTTAAATTTAGAAAAATATTTTAATTATTCTAAGACATATATCCTAAAATTAAATTAATTATCTATTTCAAATAAATCATATCAAAGAAATTAAATATATTTACTTTTAAATATTCAAAACAATTTTTTAAAATTCAATAAATCTTTATATTGTATTTTTTATAAATGTTTATAAATTTTTAAAGTTTATATATTTTATTTATTATGCTAGTATGATTCAGTATACACTAATAAATTACATGTCAAAAAATATAGAAAAATATTTTAATTATATTATTAAAATTAAAACGTGAACTTTAGTTATTTTAAATACAAACTATTGAAGACTATCTAAGGAATTAAAATATATATACCTTTAAAATAACTATTACATATTATTTATTTATGTTTTAATTTGGATTGCATTTTATTGGATTTTAAATTTTTAAAATGCTTATATTTTTGAGTTATTGTGCTTGTAAAACTTTGTATACACTAATAAACTAAATTTTATAATATAAAGAAAAAAAATTACTTTTGAAATATTGAATACATGTTATTTATTTTTTATTTTTATCGCATTTTTTTATATTTTAAAATTTTAATTATTTTATATTTTTGGTTTAGTGTGCTACTACAATTTAGTATATATTTTTTTAAATTTTATTTCAATATACAATTAATTAAATGTCAAAAAATATAGAAAAATATTTAATTATATTATTAAAATTAAAACGTGAACTTTAGTTATTTTAAATACAAACTATTGAAGACTATCTAAGGAATTAAAATATATATACCTTTAAAATAACTATTACATATTATTTATTTATGTTTTTAATTTGGATTGCATTTTATTGGATTTAAAATTTTAAAATGCTTTATTTTTGAGTTATTGTGCTTGTAAA
>JAGSPU010001493.1:0-12175 GCA_019321725.1 Paulownia fortunei
AAACTATGTATATAGAATATACATTGTAAGTAAATAACAAATATTTTTCTTCACATATACTATTTAAATAAATAAAATGATGCCTCTACTTTACGTACGCCATTCAAATCAATAAATTACTCATACTAGTAAATAAAATACTCATAGAATATGCTATTTTTTAGTTAATATTGTAATGTTACTAAAATATTATTTTTAAATTAAAATAAAACGATGCAAGAAAATATATTTTCAACTTGAAATTAAAAAAAAAGAAAATAAAATATCCAATATATACATTTTTTAAATTAAAATTTTGTTTTGATTACTGAAGGAATATACATAGTAAATAAATAATAAATACATTGTTCACTACACAATTTAAATAAATAATACTAATATTAAATATAATTATAAATAAAATTACAACATTTCATATTCAACAAAATTTTTATATATACTACTTTACGTGCAACATTCAAATTTATAAATTACTCACACTAAATAAATAAAATAATAAAATCCAAAAATATACACTAAATTAAGTTTATTTCCTAAATCATTATTTTATAAACTACGTATATAGAATATACATTGTAAATAAATAACAATATTTTTGTTCATATGTACTATTTAAATAAATAAAATGACGCACACTACTTTACGTACCCCATTCAAATCAATAAATTATTCATACTAAGCAATAAAATACTCATAGAATATGCTATTTTTTCGTTATATTGTAATGTGTACTAAAATACTATTTTTAAAAATAAAATAAAACGATGCAAGAAAATATATATTTTAACATGAAATTTTCAGAAAAAATAAAAATAAAATATACAATATATACATTTTTTAAATTAAAATTTTTGTTTTGATTACTGAAGGAATATACATAGTAAATAAATAATAAATAAATTGTTCACACTCACCATTTAAATAAATAAAATACTAATATTAAATATAATTATAAAAAATTACAACATTTCATATTCAACAAAATTTTAAATATATAGTACTTGACGTGCAACATTCAAATTTATAAATTACTCATACTAAAAAACAAAATAATAATCTAAAAATATACACTAAGTGAAGTTGGTTTTCTAAATCATTATTTTATAAACTATGTATATAGAATATACATTGTAAATAAATAACAAATATTTTTTTCACATATACTATTTAAATAAATAAAATGACGCACACTACTTTACGTACGCATTCAAATCAATAAATTACTCATACTAAGTAAATAAAATACTCATAGAATATACTATTTTTTAGTTATATTGTAATGTTACTAAAATATTATTTTTAAAAATAAAATAAAACGATGCAAGATTTTTCAACTTGAAATTAAAAAAAAATAAAAATAAAATCCAATATATTTATTTTTTAAATTAAAAAATTTTGTTTTGATTACTGAAGGAATACATAATAAATAAATAATAAATACATTGTTCACATACACCATTTAAATAAATAAAATACTAATACTAAATATAATTATAAATAAAATTACAACGTTTCATATTCAACAAAATTTTAAATATATGCTACTTTACGTGCAACATTCAAATTTATAAATTACTCATACTAAATAAATAAAATAATAAAATCCAAAAATATACACTAAGTGAAGTTTATTTTCTAAATCATTATTTTATAAACTACGTATATAGAATATACATTGTAAACAAATAACAAATATTTTTGTTCACATGTACTATTTAAATAAATAAAATGACGCACACTACTTTACGTATGCCATTCAAATCAATAAATTACTCATACTAAGTAAATAAAATACTCATACAATATGCTATTTTTCCTTATATTGTAATGTTACTAAAATATTATTTTTAAAAATAAAATAAAACGATGGAAGAAAATATAATTTTTCAACTTGAAATTAAAAAAAAACAAAATAAAATACCAATATATACATTTTTTAAATTAAAATTTTTGTTTTGATTACTGAAGGAATATACATAGTAAATAAATAATAAATAAATTGTTCACACACACCATTTAAATAAATAAAATACTAATATTAAATATAATTATAAAAAAATTACAACATTTCATATTCAACAGAATTTTAAATATATACTACTTGACGTGCAACATTCAAATTTATAAATTACTCATACTAAATAAATAAAATAATAAAATCCAAAAATATACACTAAGTGAAGTTTATTTTCTAAATCATTATTTTATAAACTACGTATATAGAATATACATTGTAAATAAATAACAAATTTTTTGTTCACATGTACTATTTAAATAAATAAAATGACGCACACTACTTTACGTACACCATTCAAATCATAAATTATTCGTACTAAATAATAAATACTCATAGAATATTCTATTTTTTCGTTATATTGTAATGTTACTAAAATACTATTTTTAAAAATAAAATAAAACGATGCAAGAAAATATATTTTTCAACTTGAAATTAAAAAAAAACAAAATAAAATATCCAATATATACATTTTTTAAATTAAAATTTTTGTTTTGATTACTGAAAGAATATACATAGTAAATAAATAATAAATAAATTGTTCACACACACCATTTAAATAAATAAAATACTAATATTAAATATAATTATAAAAAAATTACAACATTTCATATTCAACAGAATTTTAAATATATACTACTTGACGTGCAACATTCAAATTTATAAATTACTCATACTAAATAAATAAAATAATAAAATCCAAAAATATACACTAAGTGAAGTTTATTTTCTAAATCATTATTTTATAAACTACGTATATAGAATATACATTGTAAATAAATAACAAATATTTTTGTTCACATGTACTATTTAAATAAATAAAATGACGCACACTACTTTACGTACACCATTCAAATCATAAATTATTCATACTAAGTAATAAAATACTCATAGAATATTCTATTTTTTCGTTATATTGTAATGTTACTAAAATACTATTTTTAAAAATAAAATAAAACGATGCAAGAAAATATATTTTTCAACTTGAAACTAAAAACAAAACAAAATAAAATATCCAATATATTCTTTTTTTAAATAAAAAATTTTCTTTTGATTACTGAAGAAATACATAATAAATAAAATAATAAATACATTGTTTACATACACCATTTAAATATAATAAAATTCTAATATTAAATATAATTATAAATAAAATTACAACGTTTCATATTCAACAAAATTTTAAATATATACTACTTTACGTGCAACATTCAAATTTATAATTACTCATACTAAATAAATAAAATAATAAAATCCAAAAATATACACTAAGTGAAGTTTATTTTCTAAATCATTATTTTATAAACTACGTATATAGAATATATATTGTAAACAAATGACAAATATTTTTGTTCACATGTACTATTTAAATAAATAAAATGACGTACACTGCTACAACTTTAAGGTTGCAAACCAAGTGCAGGTTGTAGTAAGTAATAAATTTCTCGTGAGTTCGAGGTCGATCCACAGGAAGTTGTTTGAAGAATTCAAGTTTATATTTATAAAAAGATGGAGTTTATGTGAATCAAAAATATATGAACAATTAATGTATGATGTAGCTAAAGAAAAAACCGAAGTAATAAAAGTACTGAGGATTAGGATCCACTCTTGAGTTTTGGATAGATAAATGGTTATTTATTCTTTTTACCTCTATAATTGCCACAATTGGAATCCATACATAATGAAGGTTCCAATGGGAAGATATTATCAAGTAACTCATGCAATAAGGTAATCATGATATTGTCTTACTATTGCAAATTATCTCTTAACGCCAACACTTATTTATGGGATCAAGCATTTATATACTCTTTCGTCAACAACAAATCAAGGTTTCACATTAGCAGTCGGTGGGGTAAAACCGTACAATAAGCTAAATGAACCCAAGTATTTGTTGTGCCATTGGAGATACATAAATCAAGAATCACCACAAAAATAAGTAGGGTTTAGATCAAAAATAAAATAATAATACAACATACTTAAACAATTTCTACCCTTATAACCATTTATCTTCCTCCATCAAGAGATTCACCCTTTTTCCTCAGCAAAATAAAATTTAGAAAGACATAATAAAAGTAACAAAGACTAAAAATATAAGAGAAACTAGAGAATGCATTTCTATTACTACTAGAAAACTTACAATACTAGAAAACATACAAACTAGATAACTTAGCCTAAAGAAACCCTCTACCCCCTCCTCTTACAAGCTGAATACATGGCCTATTTATAGTACTTGGAGTAAGCTAGAGGCCAAACAAATAATGGAGGGGTTAATCAAGTGGTATGCTAGTTGCCAAGAGTTGGTAAGTTGTTACACAAATTTCTCAACCACTGAATTGAATTATTTTTCGATCAGATACAGCTAGAGTTTGAAGATACGTAAAGAATAAAAATTGTAGATCTTTCAACGCTGATATATTTTCATATATCTTTTGTCAAATTTGGCGATCGGATGAAGGAGATATGGTCAAATTACCGAGTCATGTCCAAGAGCCGCCCTGTAACATCAGCAGCAACTTGCAGCCTATGGTTTTACCATTTCAACACATTTTCACACCATCTTGTCTTCAGCAAACTTGTTTATTTACCTCTTGGGTATAACATATCCGAATTTCAGACCAAAATAAATTTGGGCTCAAGATATATAACCGAATTGGTAAAATAAGTCAATACTGGGCTGAACTCTGATCTGAATTTTGGTGATCCATTTTGTGTAATACTTGGATGATTTTCTGCTATCATCAAGACTGAATTGGGCTGAGCTCCAACATAAAAGTTGTACCTCTATCTCTTGGCTTTCAAATAAAACAAGCTTCAGGTCCATAGAGCTTTTGATCATGAAGTTATGCTCAAATTACAAAAACTGCACAAATCTGAAAACATGCTTCCATTTATTCCCTAACACAAAACATTAATAAAACAAGAATATTAACAAGAATAAAGCAAGAAAAGTTAAAGGATTTGATATAAAAATATGTCAAAATATGCACTTATCATACACTACTTTACGTACGCCATTCAAATCAATAAATTACTCATACTAAGTAAATAAAATACTCATACAATATGCTATTTTTTCGTTATATTGTAATGTTACTAAAATATTATTTTTAAAAATAAAATAAAACGATGCAAGAAAATATATTTTTCAACTTGAAATTAAAAAAAAACAAAATAAAATATCCAATATATACATTTTTTAAATTAAAATTTTGTTTTGATTACTGAAGGAATATACATAGTAAATAAATAATAAATACATTGTTCACATACACCATTTAAATAAATAAAATACTAATATTAAATATAATTATAAATAAAATTACAACGTTCATATTCAACAAAATTTTAAATATATACTACTTACGTGCAACATTCAAATTTATAAATTACTCATACTAAATAAATAAAATAATAAAATCCAAAAATATACACTAAGTGAAGTTTATTTTCTAAATCATTATTTTATAAACTACGTATATAGAATATATATTGTAAACAAATGACAAATATTTTTGTTCACATGTACTATTTAAATAAATAAAATGACGTACACTACTTTACGTACGCCATTCAAATCAATAAATTACTCATACTAAGTAAATAAAATACTCATACAATATGCTATTTTTTTGTTATATTGTAATGTTACTAAAATATTATTTTTAAAAATAAAATAAAACGATGCAAGAAAATATATTTTTCAACTTGAAATTAAAAAAAAACAAAATAAAATATCCAATATATACATTTTTTAAATTAAAATTTTGTTTTGATTACTGAAGGAATATACATAGTAAATAAATAATAAATACATTGTTCACACACACCATTTAAATAAATAAAATACTAATATTAAATATAATTATAAATAAAATTACAACATTTCATATTCAACAAACTTTTAAATATATACTACTTTACGTGCAACATTCAAATTTATAAATTACTCATACTAAATAAATAAAATAATAAAATCTAAAAATATACACTAAGTGAAGTTTATTTTCTAAATCATTATTTTATAAACTACGTATATAGAATATACATTGTAAATAAATAACAAATATTTTTGTTAGCATATACTATTTAAATAAATAAAATGACGCACACTACTTTACGTACACCATTCAAATCATAAATTACTCGTACTAAGTAAATAAAATACTCATAGAATATGCTATTTTTTAGTTATATTGTAATGTTACTAAAATACTATTTTTAAAAATAAAATAAAACGATGCAAGAAAATATATTTTTCAACTTGACATTAAAAAAAAACAAAATAAAATATCCAATATATTCTTTTTTAAATAAAAAATTTTCTTTTGATTACTGAAGGAATACATAATAAATAAATAATAAATACATTGTTCACATACACCATTTAAATAAATAAAATATTAATATTAAATATAATTATAAATAAAATTACAACGTTCATATTCAACAAAATTTTAAATATATGCTACTTTACGTGCAACATTCAAATTTATAAATTACTCATACTAAATAAATAAAATAATAAAATCCAAAAATATACACTAAGTGAAATTTATTTTCTAAATCATTATTTTATAAACTACGTTTATAGAATATACATTGTAAATAAATAACAAATATTTTTGTTCACATGTACTATTTAAATAAATAAAATGACGCACACTACTTTACGTACACCATTCAAATCATAAATTACTCATACTAAGTAAATAAAATACTTGTAGAATATGCTATTTTTTCATTATATTGTAATGTTACTAAAATACTATTTTTAAAAATAAAATAAAACGATGCAAGAAAATATATTTTTTAACTTGAAAATTTCAAAAAAAAAAACAAAAAAATATATCCAATATATGCTTTTTTTTAAATTATAATTTTTGTTTTGACTACTGAAGGAATATACATAGTAAATAAATAATAAATACATTGTTCACACACACAATTTAAATAAATAAAATACTAATATTAAATATAATTATAAAAAAATTACAACATTTCATATTCAACAAAATTTTAAATATATACTACTTGACGTGCAACATTCAAATTTATAAATTACTCATACTAAATAAATAAAATAATAAAATCCAAAAATATACACTAAGTGAAGTTTATTTTCTAAATCATTATTTTATAAACTACGTATATAGAATATACATTGTAAATAAATAACAAATATTTTTGTTCACATGTACTATTTAAATAAATAAAATGACGCACACTACTTTACGTACACCATTCAAATCTTAAATTATTCGTACTAAGTAATAAAATACTCATAGAATATTCTATTTTTTCGTTATATTGTAATGTTACTAAAATACTATTTTTAAAAATAAAATAAAACGATGCAAGAAAAATATTTTTTCAACTTGAAACTAAAAACAAAACAAAATAAAATATCCAATATATTCTTTTTTAAATAAAAAATTTTCTTTTGATTACTGAAGAAATACATAATAAATAAAATAATAAATACATTGTTTACATACACCATTTAAATAAATAAAATTCTAATATTAAATATAATTATAAATAAAATTACAACGTTTCATATTCAACAAAATTTTAAATATATACTACTTTACGTGCAACATTCAAATTTATAAATTACTCATACTAAATAAATAAATAATAAAATCCAAAAATATACACTAAGTGAAGTTTATTTTCTAAATCATTATTTTATAAACTACGTATATAGAATATATATTGTAAACAAATGACAAATATTTTTGTTCACATGTACTATTTAAATAAATAAAATGACGTACACTGCTACAACTTTAAGGTTGCAAACCCAAGTGCAGGTTGTAGTAAGTAATAAATTTCTCGTGAGTTCGAGGTCGATCCACAGGGAAGTTGTTTGAAGAATTCAAGTTTATATTTATAAAAAGATGGAGTTTATGTGAATCAAAAATATATGAACAATAATGTATGATGTAGCTAAAGAAAAAATCGAAGTAATAAAACTACTGAGGATTAGGGATCCACTCTTGAGTTTTGGATAGATAAATGGTTATTTATTCTTTTTACCTCTATTAATTGCCACAATTGGAATCCATACATAATGAAGGTTCCAATGGGAAGATATTATCAAGTAACTCATGCAATAAGGTAATCATGATATTGTCTTACTATTGCAAATTATCTCTTAACGCCAACACTTATTTATGGGATCAAGCATTTATATACTCTTTCGTCAACAACAAATCAAGGTTTCACATTAGCAGTCGGTGGGGTAAAACCGTACAATAAGCTAAATGAACCCAAGTATTTGTTGTGCCATTGGAGATACATAAATCAAGAATCACCACAAAAATAAGTAGGGTTTAGATCAAAAATAATAATAATAATACAACATACTTAAACAATTTCTACCTTATAACCATTTATCTTCCTCCATCAAGAGATTCACCTTTTTCCTCAGCAAAATAAAATTTAGAAAGACATAATAAAAGTAACAAAGACTAAAAATATAAGAGAAACTAGAGAATGCATTTCTATTACTACTAGAAAACTTACAATACTAGAAAACATACAAACTAGATAACTTAGCCTAAAGAAACCCTCTACCCCCCTCCTCTTACAAGCTGAATACATGGCCTATTTATAGTACTTGGAGTAAGCTAGAGGCCAAACAAATAATGGAGGGGTTAATCAAGTGGTATGCTAGTTGCCAAGAGTTGGTAAGTTGTTACACAAATTTCTCAACCACTGAATTGAATTATATTTTTCGATCAGATACAGCTAGAGTTTGAAGATACGTAAAGAATAAAAATTGTAGATCTTTCAACGCTGATATATTTTCATATATCTTTTGTCAAATTTGGCGATCGGATGAAGGAGATATGGTCAAATTACCGAGTCATGTCCAAGAGCCGCCCTGTAACATCAGCAGCAACTTGCAGCCTATGGTTTTACCATTTCAACACATTTTCACACCATCTTGTCTTCAGCAAACTTGTTTATTTACCTCTTGGGTATAACATATCCGAATTTCAGACCAAAATAAATTTGGGCTCAAGATATATAACCGAATTGGTAAAATAAGTCAATACTGGGCTGAACTCTGATCTGAATTTTGGTGATCCATTTTGTGTAATTACTTGGATGAATTTTCTGCTATCATCAAGACTGAATTGGGCTGAGCTTCAACATAAAAGTTGTACCTCTATCTCTTGGCTTTCAAATAAAACAAGCTTCAGGTCCATAGAGCTTTTGATCATGAAGTTATGCTCAAATTACAAAAACTGCACAAATCTGAAAACATGCTTCCATTTATTCCCTAACACAAAACATTAATAAAACAAGAATATTAACAAGAATAAAGCAAGAAAAGTATAAAGGATTTGATATAAAAATATGTCAAAATATGCACTTATCAAATTCTCCCACACTTAACCCTTGCTTGTCCTCGAGCAAGCTTAAAACAAACATAAACTAATCCACTTTCGTAGGAAAACACGATTGCATTTAGCATATGCAACAAGCCTTTAAACCCTAGGTGGCCCATAGAGGACGAGTTATAGTCTCGTGAAGGTTTCCAGCAGTGATACCTACAAACACCTATAATAACTATCTTCCAACTTTTATTCTCATGAAGCAACAAAGTAATATGGAAATAAAATCAAACAAGTGTTGAGTTTAACTCTTAGTCATTCAAAAATCAATACATTTCCACAATAATCATACTCAAGTGTGTGTGTGGACAGTTAATGTCAATAGTGATGAAACTATGCATGTTTCAAATAAGTGAATTCTCATAAAACCTTACAAAACCATCACCCAATCTCTAACAGAAAAGTTAAACATCATAAGCTCTTCCTTTGGTGCAAATCTCCACTACACTGAAGGCACCACACGAAATCAAAAGGTCTTTAACAAAGGTTGTAATGGGGCCAAAGGGTGGTGATGTAGCTAAGAAATAAAAGGATAGGATGCAACAAAGGTTCTAAAAACTTCATGGAATCAGAGACATAAAATTTATCGATAAAGAATTCTCCAACTCCACAAATTTCACACTGGAGTCTATTGTTATTGAATTGGACCCCTCTTATTCATCTTGCAACATCTCATTTTTAGTTGCAACTTGTAGCACTTTGCAACCTTTTTTTTATATTCTTTTTTTCTTTTTTTTTAGAGAAACTCCCCCACACTTATCTTCTATCCCAACCTAAATTTCTTTTGTAAGTCCAAGCTTTCAATTGAATGTCTCTTAACTCCAATCATTTTTAGAACAAGGATTGGATAATAGTGTATTTAGGCTAGGTAAAAAGATATGGTTAAAAAAATATATTTATTTATTGTAAGGCTCAAAGTGGTTTACTAGGGGATATTTTCTTTAAATATCATATAGGGAACAAGCTGATTTGGCAATGGTGCTAGAAAGCCTAATGTCTTAATCATTTTTCTAGTGGTGCACTATCAGTCGTTCGCCTCAACAGACCAAAAGTAAAAGTTCTAATACTTAACCCTACACATGTTGAAGATTCAAGTGATGATTAGAGTAAGGGCATAAGAACTATATATTTTGACATGATTGTCTTCACACTAAATAACATAACTATTTGCGCAAAAAAAATTTGAGTATAATTATCGCAAAAATATATTAACCAAATAACAACATCAAAGTCCAAAACAACACCCATCATCAATTAAACCATATTATTCATGCTTAATTTTAATCATTGAAGTTGGAAGAACCATACGACTCAAAAAAAATTTGGTAATTCACAAACACTTGTTAAAAACTTTACAAACCTGCCATATTATGCAAAAAATAGGGATGCGTCTCAAGAGTGTTATAATTACCCTTTACTCAGCCACCTTTTTTTTCATGCTTTCAACGGACCCAGTAAAAAAAAAAAATACGCTTGATTTATATTTATTTTTTTATTTTTTTTTTTATTATATTTTTTTTAATACTAAAAAAAACACACATTGAATATACAAGTCATGATATCAATTATCCTCCCCCCAACCTAATCGAGACATTGTCCCCAATGTCAAAAATAGATAGGAAAGTAAAGTTTGAAAGATATCACCTGAAATGCGGCTAATAAAGCTGAAACAACAACAAAAAAACACACATACTATTAGATAAAATCATTAACAATAAGTATCACAGACTGAGAGTCAAATTCAATTTGCGTTTTCGACCATTGTTCCTATTGGACCAATCCACATTAGCCAAGACTGGATCAGGTTTTGGCATATATGCTAGAAGTTGATCAATCAGCTGGTCAGGTGTTGGAGCAGAAATGATGATTCTCGCAGAAGTTGAAATAAACCCTTTTTTCGCAGCATGATCTACAAAAGATAGCAAACCATCATAAAACCATTAACATTAAGAATACCTATAGGTTTTTGGTGAATGTTGAGTTGTGCCCAAGAGACAATTGGAATAATTCTTCCAGTGTACCAAAACGCCAGGTAGAATAATGAATGCATCCGCATTGTTTACCATATTAGGCATTTTGTCCTGAATGTGTGACACTTTCAGCTCATCTCCAATGGTCATACCTGTGATATTCTGTACTGTTAAACATTTTGGGATAACTCCCAAAACTTTGACACCTCCTACATAAGCAGAAATGGCAACACTCCCCATTAACCCAAAACTGCCTCCCCCATACACTAAATGAATTTTTCTTTCTGCTAAAGTTCTACCAAGATTATTGGCTGCCCCTAAAACTCACCATTTTTTCCTAGATTGGATCCACAAAAAACACAAATGGAATTAAATTTGCGAGTTGAAGAAACTTCCATTTTTTTTTTTGAAAATAAGTTGTGCAAAAATAGAGTGAGTACGGTGATATTTATTGAGGTGTGAACAGGGAATACATTTATTGCATGTTTTTTCTTTTGTCAAAAAGTTGAAAATAAGGACACATACGAAATTTAAAAATTACCTACTACACGTATATGTACATGTAGTTGTGATTGTGGCTCATATCTTCCTCTGGTTTTACGTCCAGTAACGGCTTAAACGCCTCTATGGGTCGAGGATATGCTTCCCATCCAGTTTTCTTATAAACTGGCAAACAGGGTCTTTTAATGTCAGATTCCCAAGACTATAAAACTCATATTCATTTCGAAAATGATCCATAAATCAAGAATTGCACGTTGTACAATCCACATGAATGCGTTCAAGAG
>JAGSPU010000941.1:0-12161 GCA_019321725.1 Paulownia fortunei
ATTCTGCAACATAAAAATACAAAACAAAAAGATATTAGCGAATGGGTGGTGGTGAAATATTCATTAGCAAAAAATGTGATTTTTTGGACTGTACATCCTGAAAGACAAAAACAAGAGTGAGAGAATAATGGAGGGTGGCGGCGACCTTTACTTTGTAGTATGAAAAATTCAGTAGAAAATACTAGGGTTGTTTCGGTTTTACATCTTGAACAACTAAACACAATAGGGAGAGTAGTAAAAAGGTTGGCCTTGTGTTTGTAGCGTGAAAACTTAAGTAGCAAAAGCTAGAGTTTCTTAGATTGTGCATCATAAAATACAAAACAGAAAAGAGCTATTAGCGAATAGGTGGGGGTGAAATATTCATTAGCAAAAAATATGGTTTTTTGGTCTGTACATCCTGAAAGGAAAAACAAGAGTGAGAGAATAACGGAGGGTGGTGGCGACCTTTGCTTTGTAGCACAAAAAATTCTGTAGAAAATACTAGGGTTGTTTCGGTTTTACATCTTGAACAACTAAACACAAGAGGGAGAGTAGTAAAAAGGAGGGGGTGGCCTTGTGTTTGTAGTGTGAAAACTTAAGTAGCAAAAACTAGAGTTTCTTAGATTGTGCATCATAAAATACAAAACAGAAAAGAGCTATTAGCGAATAGGTGGGGGTGAAAATTCATTAGCAAAAAATATGTGGTTTGGACTACATTCTGAAAGGTAAAACAAGAGTGAGAGAATAACGGGAGGGTGGTGGCAGCCATGGGTTTGTAGCATGAACAATTCAATAGAAAAGACTAGGGTTCTTTCGGTTTTACATCTTCAACTACTAAACACAAGAGGGAGAGTATTAAAAAGGAGGCCTTGTGTTTGTAGTGTGAAAACTTTAATAGTAAAAACTAGAGTTTCTTAGATTCTGCATCATAAAATAAAAACACAAGAGAAATATTAGCGAGTGGGTGGGGGTGAAATTTTCATTAGCAAAAACAATTATTTTTTGGACTATATCCTGAAAGGTAGAACAAGAGTGAGAGAATAACGGTGGTGGTGGCAGCCATGGGTTCTAGCATGAACAATTCAGTAGAAAATACGAGGGTTCTTTTGGTTTTACAGCTTGAACTAGTAAACACAAGAGGGAGTGTAGTAAAAAGGTGAGGGTGACCTTGCGTTTGTAGTGTGAAAATTTCAGTAGCAAAAAGTAGAGTTTCTTAGATTCTGCATCATAAAATACAAAACACAAAAGATCTATTAGCGAATGGGTGGTGGTGAAATATTCATTAGCAAAAAAATGTGGTTTTTTGGACTGTACATCCTGAAAGGCAAAACAAGAGTGAGAGAATAATGGAGGTGGTGGCGACCTTTAATTTGTAGTATGAAAAATTCAGTAGAAAATACTAGGGTTGTTTCGCGTTTTACATCTTGAACAACTAAACACAATAGAGAGTAGTGAAAGTGGGTAAAAAGGTTTGTGTGGCCTTGTAAGTTAAAAGTGAAAACTTAAGTAGCAAAAGCTAGAGTTTCTTAGATTGTGCATCATAAAATACAAAACACAAAAGAGCTATTAGCGAATAGGGGGTGAAATATTCATTAGCAAAAAATATGGTTTTTTGGTTTGTACATCCTGAAAGGAAAAACAAGAGTGAGAGAATAACGGAGGGTGGTGGCGACCTTCGCTTTGTAGCACAAAAAATTCTGTAGAAAATACTAGGGTTGTTTCGGTTTTACATCTTGAACAACTAAACACAAGAGGGAGAGAGTAGTAAAAATGAGGGGTGGCCTTGTGTTTGTAGTGTGAAAACTTAAGTAGCAAAAACTAGAGTTTCTTAGATTGTGCATCATAAAATACAAAACAGAAAAGAGCTATTAGCGAATAGGGGGTGAAATATTCATTAGCAAAAAATATTTTTTGGACTACATCGTGAAAGGTAAAATAAGAGTGAGAGAATTGCAGGAGGCTGGTGGCGGCCATGGATTTGTTGCCATGAACAATTCAATAGAAAAGACTAGGGTTCTTTCGGTTTTATATCTTCAACTACTAAACACAAGAGGGAGAGTAGTAAAAAGGAGGGGGTGGCCTTGTGTTTGTAGTGTGAAAACTTAAGTAGCAAAAACTAGAGTTTCTTAGATTGTGCATCATAAAATACAAAACAGAAAAGAGCTATTAGCGAATAGGTGGGGGTGAAATATTCGTTAGCAAAAAATATGGTTTTTTGGACTACATCATGGAAGGCAAAACAAGTGTGAGAGAATAACGGGAGGGTTGTGGCGGACATGGGCTTGTACTATGAAAAATTCAGTAGAAAATACTAGGGTTCTTTCGATTTTACATCTTAAACTACTAAACACAAGAAGGAGAGTAGTAAAAAGGTGGGGGTGGCCTTGTGTTTATAGTGAGAAAATTTCTCTAGCAAAAACTTGAGTTTCTTAGATTCTGTATCATAAAATACAAAACACAAGAGAGATATTAGCGAGTGGGTAGGGTTGAAATTTTCATTAGCAAAAAGTATAGTTTTTTGACTACATCTTGATAGGCAGAACAAGACTGAGAGAATAACGGGAGGGTGGTGCAGCCTTAGGTTTGTAGCATGAACAATTCAATAGAAATTACTAAGGTTGTTTGGGTTTTACATCTTGAAATACTAAACATAAGAGGAAAAGTAGTAAAAATGTGGGGTGGCCTTGTGTTTGTAGTGTGAAAAGTTCAGTAGTAAAAACTAGAGTTTTTTAGATTTTACATCATAAAATACAAAACACAGAGAAATATTAGCTAGTGGGTGGGGGTGAAATTTTTATTCGCAAAAACTATGATTTTTTTTAGGACTACATCCTAAAAGGCAGAACAAGAGTGAGAGAATAACAGAGGGTGGCGGCGGCAATGGTTTGTAGGATGAACAACTCAGTAGAAAATACTAGGTTCTTTCGGTTTTACATCCTAAACCACTAAACACAAGAGGGAGAGTAGTAAAAAGGTGAGGGTGGCCTGTGTTTGTAGTGTTAAAAACTTCAGTAGCAAAAACTAGAGTTTTTTAAATTCAGCATCATAAAATACAAAACACAAAAGAGCTATTAGCGAATGGGTGGGGGTGAAATACGCATTAGCAAAAAATATGGTTTTTTGGACTACATCCTAAAAGGCAAAACAAGAGTGAGAGAATAACAGGAGGTGGTGGCGACCTTTGCTTTGTAGCATGAAAAATTCAGTAGAAAATACTAGGGTTGTTTCATTTTACATCTTAAACTACTACTAAACACAAGAGGGAGAGTAGTAAAAAGGTGAGGGTGGCCTTGTGTTTGTAGTGGTAAAACTTTAGTAGCAAAAACTAGAGTTTCTTAGATTCTGCGTCATAAAATATACAACACAGAAGATCTATTAGCGAATCTGTGGGGTGAAATATTCATTAGCAAAAAATATCATTTTTTGGACTGTACATCCTGAAAGGCAAAACAAGAGTGAGAGAATAACGGAGGGTGTGGCGACTTTGCTTTGTAGCATAAAAAATTCAGTAGAAAATACTAGGGTTGTTTCGGTTTTACATCTGAACAACTAAACACAAGGGGAGAGTAGTAAAAAGGTGAGGGTGGCATTGTGTTTGTAGTGTGAAAACTTCAGTAGCAAAAACTAGAGTTTCTTAGATTCTGCATCATAAAATATACAAACACAAAAGATCTATTAGCGAATCGGTGGGGGTGAAATATTCATTAGCAAAAAATATGATTGTTTGGACTGTACATCCTGAAAGGCAAAACAAGAGTGAGAGAATAACGGGAGGGTGGTGGCGACCTTTGCTTTGTAGCATGAAAAATTCAGAAAAAAATACTAGGTTCTTTCGGTTTTACATCTTCAACAACTAAACACAAGAGGGAGAGTAGTAAAAAGGTGAGGGTGGCATTGTGTTTGTAGTGTGAAAACTTAAGTAGCAAAAACTAGAGTTTCGTAGATTCTGTATCATAAAATACAAAACACAAAAGATATTATCGAATGGGTGGGGGTGAAATTTTCATTAGCAAAAAGTATAGTTATTTGGACTATTTCCTGAAAGGCAAAACAAGTGTGAGAGAATAACGGGAGGAGGTGGCGGCCTTGTTTTATAGCATGAACTATTTTATAGAAAATTACTAATGTTGTTTGGATTTTACATCTTGAAATCCTAAACACAAGAGAAGAGTAGTAAAAAGGTAGAGGTGGCCTTGTATTTGTAGTGTGAAAACTTCAGTAGTAAAAACTAGGGTTTCTTAGATTTTACATCATAAAATACAAAACACAGAGAAATATTAGCTAGTGGGTGGGGGTGAAATGTTTATTCGCAAAAACTATGATTTTTTGGACTACATCCTAAAAGGCAGAACAAGAGTGAGAGAATAACAGGAGGGTGGCGCGGCAATGGGTTTGTAGGATGAACAACTCAGTTGAAAATACTAGGGTTCTTTCGGTTTTACATCCTAAACCACTAAACACAAGAGGAGAGTAGTAAAAAGGTGAGGGTGGCCTTGTTTGTAGTGTGAAAACATCAGTACTAAAAACTAGAGTTTCTTAAATTCAACATCATAAAATACAAAACACAAAAAGCTATTAGCGAATAGGTGGGGATGGAATATTCATTAGCAAGAAATATGGTTTTTTGGACTACATCCTAAAAGGCAAAACAAGAGTGAGAGAATAACGGAGCGTGGTGGCGACCTTTGCTTTGTAGCATGAAAAATTCAGTAGAAAATACTAGGGTTGTTTCAGTTTTACATCTTAAACTACTAAACACAAGAGGGAGAGTAGTAAAAAGGTGAGGGTGGCCTTATATTTGTAGTGTGAAAACTTCAATAGCAAACACTAGAGTTTCTTAGATTCTGCATCATAAAATATACAACACAAAAGATCTATTAGCGAATCGGTGGGGGTGAAATATTCATTAGCAAAAAATATAGTTTTTTGGACTGTACATCCTGAAAGGCAAAACAAAAGTGAGAGAATAACGGGAGGGTGGTCGCGACCTTTGCTTTGTAGCATGAAAAATTCAGTAGAAAATACTTGGGTTGTTTCGGTTTTACATCTTGAACAACTAAACACAAGAGGGAGAGTAGTAAAAAGGTGAGGGTGGCATTGTGTTTGTAGTGTGAAAACTTAAGTAGCAAAAACTAGAGTTTCTTAGATTCTATATCATAAAATACAAAACACAAGAGAGATATTATCTAGTGGGTGGGGTTGAAATTTTCATTAGCAAAAAGTATAGTTTTTTGGACTACATCCTAAAAGGCAGAACAAGAGTGAGAGAATAACGGGAGGGTAGTGGCGGCAATGGTTTGTAGGATGAACAACTCAGTAGAAAACACTAGGTTTCTTTTCGGTTTTACATCTTAAATTACTAAACACAAGAGAGAGTAGTAAAAAGGTGAGGGACCCATGTGTTTGTAGTGTGAAAACATCAGTAGCAAAAACCAGTGTTTCTTAGATTCTGCATCATAAAATACAAAACACAAAAGATTTATTAGCAAATGGGTGGCGGTGAAATATTCATTAGCAAAAAATATTGTTTTTTGGACTGTACATCCTGAAAGGCAAAACAAGAGTGAGAGAATAACGGGAGGGTGGTGGCGACGTTTACTTTGTAGCATGAAAATTCAGTAGAAAATACTAGGGTTGTTTTCGTTTTACATCTTGAACAACTAAACACAAGAAAAGAGTAGTAAAAAGGTGGGGGTGGCCTTGTGTTTGTAGTGTGAAAACTTAAGTAGCAAAAACTAGAGTTTCTTAGATTGTGCATCATAAAATACAAAACACAAAAGAGCTATTAGCGAATATGTGGGGTGTGAAATATTCATTAGAAAAATATGGTTTTTTGGACTACATCCTGAAAGGTAAAACAAGAGTGAGAGAATAACGGGAGGGTGGTGGCGGCCATGGGTTTGTAGCATGAACAATTCAATAGAAAGATTAGGGTTCTTTCGGTTTTACATCTTAACTACTAAACACAAGAGGGAGAGTAGTAAAAAAGTAGGGGGTGGCCTTGTGTTTGTAGTGTGAAAACTTTAATAGTAAAAAATAGAGTTTCTTAGATTCTGCATCATAAAATACAAAACACAAGAGAAATATTAGCGAGTGGGTGGGGGTGAAATTTTCATTAGCAAAAACTATTATTTTTTGACTACATCCTAAAAGGTAGAACAAGAGTGAGAGAATAACGGGGGTGGTGGCAGCCATGGGTTGTAGCATGAACAATTCAGTAGAAAATACTACGGTTCTTTTCTTTTTACATCTTGAACTACTAAACACAAGAGGAGAGTAGTAAAAAGGTGAGGGTGGCCTTGTGTTTGTAGTGTAAAAACTTCAGTAGCAAAAACTAGAGTTTCTTAGATTCTGCATCATAAAATACAAAACACAAAAGAGCTATTAGCGAATGGGTGGGGGTGAAATATTCATTAGCAAAAAATATGGTTTTTTGGACTACATCATGAAAGGCAAAACAAGAGTGAGAGAATAAAGGGAGGGTGGTGGCGGCCTTGGGTTTGTAGCATGAACAATTCAATAGAAATTACTAAGGTTATTTGGGTTTTACATCTTGAAATACTAAACACAAGAGGAGAGTAGTAAAAAGGTAGGGGTGGCCTTGTGTTTATAGTGTGAAAACTTCAGTAGTAAAACTAGAGTTTCTTAGATTTGGCATCATAAAATACAAAACACAAGTGAAATATTAGCTAGTGGGTGGGGCTGAAATTTTTATTAGCAAAAAATATGGTTTTTTGGACTACATCCTAAAAGCAGAACAAGAGTGAGAGAATAACGGGAGGCTGGTGGCGGCAATGGGTTTGTAGGATGAACAACTCAGTAGAAAATACTAGGGTTGTTTCGGTTTTACATCTTAAACTACTAAACCCAAGAGATAGAGTAGTAAAAAGGTGAGGGTGGCCTTATGTTTGTAGTGTGAAAACTTCAGTAGGAAAAACTAGAGTTTCTTAGATTCTGCATCATAAAATACAAACACAAAAGAGCTATTAGCGAATAGGTGGGGGTGAAATATTCATTAGCAAAAAATATGGTTTTTTGGACTACATCTTGAAAGGCAAAATAAGAGTGAGAGAATAACGGGAGGGTGGTGGTGGCCATTGGTTTGTTGCATGAACAATTCAGTAGAAAATACTAGGGTTCTTTCGGATTTACATCTTAAACTACTAAACACAAGAGGAGAGTAGTAAAAAGGTGGGGGTGGCCTTGTGTTTTAGTGTGAAAACTTCACTAGCAAAAACTAGAGTTTCTTAGATTCTGTATCATAAAATACAAAACACAAGATAGATATTAGCGAGTGGGTGGGGTTGAAATTTTCATTAGCAAAAAGCATAGTTTTTTGACTACATCCCGAAAGGCAGAACGAGAGTGAGAATAATAGGAGGGTGGTGGCGGCCATGGGTTTGTAGCATGAACAATTCAGTAGAAATTACTAAGGTTGTTTGGGTTTTACATCTTGAAATACTAAACACAAGAGGAAGAGTAGTAAAAAGGTGGGGGTGGCCTTGTATTTGTAGTGTGAAAACTTCAGTAGTAAAACTAGAGTTTCTTAGATTTTGCATCATAAAATACAAAACACAAGAGAAATATTAGATAGTGGGTGGGGGTGAAATTTTTATTAGCAAAAACTATGGTTTTTTGGACTACATCCTAAAAGCAGAACAAGAGTGAGAGAATAAGGCGAGGGTGGTGGCGGCAATGGGTTTGTAGGATGAACAACTCAGTAGAAAATACTAGGGTTCTTTTGTTTTACATCTAAACTACTAAACACCAGAGGGAGAGTAGTAAAAAGGTGAGGGTGGCCTTGTGTTTGTAGTGTGAAAATTTCAGTAGCAAAAACTAGAGTTTCTTAGATTCTGCATCATAAAATACCAAACACAAAAGAGCTATTAGCGAATGGGTGGGGGTGAAATATTCATTAGCAAAAATATAGTTTTTTGGACTACATCACGAAAGGCAAAACAAGAGTGAGAGAATAACGGGAGGGTAGTGCGGCCATGGGCTTGTAGCATGAACAATTCAGTAGAAAATACTAGGGTTCTTTCGGTTTTACATCTTAAACTACTAAACACAAGAAGGAGAGTAGTAAAAAGATGGGGGTGGCCTTGTGTTTATAGTGAGAAAACTTCACTAGCAAAAACTAGAGTTTCTTAGATTCTGTATCATAAAATACAAAACACAAGAGAAATATTAGCGTGGGTGGGGTTGAAATTTTCATTAGCAAAAAGTATAGTTTTTTGGACTATATCCAGAAAGCAGAACAAGAGTGAGAGAATAACGGGAGTGTGGTGGCGGCCTGGGGTTTGTAGAAAGAACAATTCAGTAGAAATTACTAAGGTTGTTTGGTTTTACATCTTGAAATACTAAACATAAGAGGAAGAGTAGTAAAAAGGTGGGGGTGGCCTTGTGTTTGTAGTGTGAAAACTTCAGTAGTAAAAACTAAAGTTTCTTAGATTTTGCATCATAAAATACAAAACACAAGAGAAATATTAGCTAGTAGGGGGGTGAAATTTTTATTAGCAAAAACTATGGTTTTTTTTACTACAACCTAAAAGGCAGAACAAGAGTGAGAGAATAACGGGAGGGTGGTGGCGCAATGGATTTGTAGGATGAACAACTCAGTAGAAAATACTAGGGTTCTTTCGGTTTTACATCTTAAACCACTAAACACAAGAGGGAGAGTAGTAAAAAGGTGAATGTGGCTGTGATACCCGAGCCTCTTACTACTCACATGGCCAAATATAATTCATGCATTACATGTTAATTTTATATGCTATTTGCATTTCTATTGACATTGCATAATTTTATTTTTTTATACGACATTCTTGAATATTAAACTTAATTCTGAAGATCTTGCACGGTATTAGTTATTGAATTTCTTAATCTAAGTAGTTGATTTTATATTGAAATAAGAAGAAAATGAGGTGGATCAATATTAGATATAGATAGGATATATAGGTTATAATTTTGGAAGTGCTAAAAGTGTTACTAGTAACCTTATACGGTTTAATTTGATTTGATCAAGTTATTTCAAAAGTATATATTTGTAAATTAGCATACTTGGGAAATTGGACATGATATAATATGATTTAAGTGTCATATTACAAGGCCCTTATGTGCATATGATTTTAGAAATGCAAACTAGATATTCTTTAAGAATCGTATGCGAATCGTTTGGAGATCGAATGAACGGACATAGGAATTACCTATGGAAATGAATGGTGATTAAGATAGGTTGCAACCAAATAAAAATAGATGAGACACACATGATTAGGGCTGCAAGATAAGAGAGAAAATCAGATTTGCCATTTACTTGCCACCTCATGCTTTCTTATTAAGCTTAAGCTAACATCTCAAGCTAACACCTCGAACCCTTCACCCTTAAGCAACGACCAGACCCTCATTTCAGCCATTTTCATCTTCCAAACACACACCTTAAGGTCTACAAGTGATCCAAATTGATTCCAAGTTGAAATAAAAGCAAGAAAAGCAAAGAAGAAGTGATTACCATCAAGTTAGCCTCAAAATCTGCATAGTAACACTTATCTACGGTTTTGCCTTTGGTATTCAGATTATTATGAATGTTTTATGGATTATTAAGCTTTCAATATCTCTTATAAAAGTGTTAGGAAGTTTTTAGTTAGACTTGGTGCACAAAGAAAGGGTTTTTGATCACAAACACTTAATAGGAAATACTTGTGGCAGAAACTGTCATCTTACTGTTTTCTTGTGTTTTAGGCTTCAAAAGTGTATGGTATGTTGAATAAAACCTATAATTATTACCATTTACATGACCATATATGAGTTAAGAGTATTGTAATGAATTTTTATCAGTTGGAAATTGAAATAGAGAAGATATTGGAGAAACACTGAAACTGCCAAAATAGCAAAATCTGTTTTGGTGTGCTGTGAAGGAAACTGAATTAAGGGAGCTAAATCGATTATTTTTTGGTAATAATATGACCTGGTTGTCTCATTATATATGTTATCTAAGTATGGTGAAAATGTTGGAGTGATTGAATATACTTAAGGGTTCCAAAACCATTAATGTCATGAAGTGTGCAAAACTGTCACGGTAGGAAATAATCTGTTTCAGTATGTCATGAAGAGAGCTGAACTTGGGAAGCTATATCCGTGATTTTTAGCAATTCTATGATATGGTTACATTTATATACATGTTATATAAGTGTGGTAAAAACTTTTGGAGTGATTGGATATGCTTAGGGATGTTAAAATTATTATGCAACTAAACTTGACAGCAAGAAAATATGAAAATGTGAATCTGCCACATTTGATCACTTAGCATGTTTCAACCTTGATATGTTGCTATTGAGTGTTAACAATTAGGTACATGCTATTAGAGTTATAATAATTCAATTACATGTTGTTTTCTTGCATTTAAGATGAGAAATTGAGGTATTTGAGGGGCTATATTGGGTTCTAGTTTGTGGAAAGCTTGATTGTTAGCTTATAGCTTGGTGTTTAAGGTCTAGTATGAGATTTGTGCTTTCAACTTGCCAAATTGGGAATGGTGCTTGATGTTGGGTAATATTACAGGCTATTTTACATCTAAGGTTGGAGAGGAATACTAAACAAATTTAGACTAAGCCACCAACCAAGTGAAAGGTAAGTAAAGATTCATTTGCAACTACAATACATAGACATAGTAGATGTGTGAATTATATGTAATATCATAAATCATATGTGCATAGTAGAGGGCTCTCAATTGAGTATACATACATGGGCATTGTCATTAGCACGTGCATGCATCATATACTACCATTGTGATAAATCTTGCATTGCACGCATGATTCAGAGAAAGGAAAATATTTTGTTGACCACTACTAGTGCACCGAAGCATGCATAGATTTGCATGGTTTTATGCATGGATTTGCAGGTTCGCGTGCATGGATTTGCATGCGTATGAGTATGCATGGATTTGCATGCTTATATGATTATTGGCCATTGGATTATGGCGGTATACAAAGCTCTTTTCCGGTGCATGGGATAGTAGCATTAGTCAGGGGTCCAAGAAAGAAATGATTTGAGAGAAATATTTTGATGCATAAAATTGCATTGTGAGCATAGCATTTTGAGTTGCATGACTTGATATTGTGGATTATTCTTTGACATGCATAATCTTTACTTGATGAGCGTTAGCTCATATAGTTTATGCATTGTAGGTGAGTACGACGATACTTGAAGCATCTTTGGCTGGCTGGTCGGCTGTGGAGCTCCTGCAGGTGTTTGAGGGAGTGTGTACATAGATGACGACCTGTTGGGCTATTTTGTTGAATGTTATATTTTGAGTCTGGTGTATTATGTTTTTAGATTGTTACTATATTTCTCTTTTAAAACTTTACTGTAATTAAGTATGTAAATATTGTGGTCGTTGTGGGTGTTGTGTTTTTTATATAAATACTGATCCTTCTATTTTAAACAGGGTTGTGTATGTAAGAAGTGATTTATCTTTTCTTAAAATGTTAAAAAAAAATATTCCATGCATGCACACAGGTTCTATCATGTCAAATTATACAATATATATGGTTGTGTAGGAATAGGGGTGTTACAGTGGCCTTGTGTTTATAGTGTGAAAACATCAGTAGCAAAAACTAGAGTTTCTTAGATTCTGTATCATAAAATACAAAACACAAGAGAGATATTAGCGAGTGGGTGGGGTTGAAATTTTCATTAGCAAAAAGTATAGTTTTTTTGGGCTACATCCAGAAAGGCAGAACAAGAGTGAGAGAATAACGGGAGTGTGGTGGCGGCCTTGGTTTGTAGCAAGAACAATTCAGTAGAAATTACTAAGGTTGTTTGGGTTTTACATCTTGAAATACTAAACATAAGAGGAAGAGTAGTAAAAAGGTAGGGGTGGCCTTGTGTTTGTAGTGTGAAAACTTCAGTAGTAAAACCTAGAGTTTCTTAGATTCTGCATCATAAAATACCAAAAACAAAAGAGCTATTAGCGAATGGGTGGGGGTGAAATATTCATTAGCAAAAAATATAATTTTTTGGATTGTATATCCTGAAAGACAACACAAGAGTGAGAGAATAACGGGAGGGTGGTAGCAGCAATGGGTTTGTAGGATGAACAACTCAGTAGAAAATACTAGGGTTGTTTCGATTTTACATCTTAAACCACTAAACACAAGAGGGAGAGTAGTAAAAAGGTGAGGGTGGCC
>JAGSPU010000792.1:0-11975 GCA_019321725.1 Paulownia fortunei
CAAAATTATAAATTTTTAAGAAGTTAGAAATCTAATAAAAATACAATGTAAACTAAATACAAAAATAATAATATGTATTGAATATTTTGTTTTAATTCTTAGAGGCAAATTAGTAGGTTTGAAAGATCCAACTATGGAAAAATTTTGAACATTTTATGAAATATAATTTAAAAATATATACCAAATTATACGAGCACAATAACTCAAAAATATAAAATATCTACAAAATTAAAAATCAAAAAAATCGATACAAGTAAAAAAATATAATATGTATTCAATATTTTAAAAATAAATGTATTTTAATTCCATAGATAGTACTAAACGATTTAATTTAGAATAACCAAATTATATAATGTATTTTTAAAAGTTGGATTAAAGGCTTTTCTTTGTTTTGTGAAATTTGATTTAAAATTATATACAAAATCTTACTAGCACAATAAGTAAAAATTATAATTTTTAAGAAGTTAGAAATCTAATAAAAAAATACAATGTAAACTAAATACAAAAATAAATAATATGTATTGAGTATTTTGTTTTAATTCTTAGAGGCAAATTAGTAGGTTTAAAAGATCCAACTATGGAAAAATTTTGAACATTTTATGAAATATAATTTAAAAGAATATAGCAAATTATACGAGCACAATAACTCAAAAATATAAAATATCTACAAAATTAAAAATCGGAAAATTCGATAAAAAAAAAAAAATATAATATGTATTCAATATTTTAAAAATAAATGTATTTTAATTCCATAGATAGTACTAAACGATTTAATTTAGAATAACCAAATTATATAATGTATTTTTAAACGTTGGATTAAAGGCTTTTCTTTGTTTTGTGAAATTTGATTTAAAATTATATACTAAATATTACTAGCACAATAAGTCAAAATTATAAATTTTTAAGAAGTTACAAATCTATAAAAAACTACAATGTAAACTAAATACAAAAATAAATAATGTGTATTGAATATTTCGTTTTAATTCTTAGAGAGAAATTACTAGGCTTAAAATATCCAACTATTGAAATTTTTTGAACATTTTATGAAATATAATTTAAAATTATATACCAAATTATACGAGCACAATAACTCAAAATATAAAATATCTGCAAAATTAAAAATAAAAAAATTCGATACAAATAATATATATATAATAATGTATTCAATATTTTAAAAATAAATATATTTTAATTTCTTAGATAGTACTAAACGATTTAATTTAGAATAACTAAATTGTATAATGTATTTTTAAAAGTTGGATTAAAGGCTTTTCTTTGTTTTGTGAAATTTGATAAAAATAATATACAAAATCTTACTAGCACAATAAGTCAAAATTATAAATTTTTAAGAAGTTAGAAATCTAATAAAAAAATACAATGTAAACTAAATACAAAAATAAATTATGTATTGAATATTTTGTTTTAATTCTTAGAGGCAAATTAGTAGGTTTGAAAGATCCAACTATGGAAAAATTTTGAACAGTTTATGAAATATAATTTAAAAATATATACCAAATTATACGAGCACAATAACTCAAAAATATAAAATATCTACAAAGATTAAAAATCAGAAAATTCGATAAAAAATAAATAAATAATATATGTATTCAATATTTTAAAAATAAATATATTTTAATTCCTTAGATAGTACTAAACGATTTAATTTAGAATAACCAAATTATATAATGTATTTTTAAAAGTTGGATTAAAGACTTTTCTTTGTTTTGTGAAATTTGATTTAAATTTATACAAAATCTTACTAGCACAATAAGTCAAAATTATAAATTTTTAAGAAGTTAAAATCTATAAAAAACTACAATGTAAACAAAATACAAAAATAAATAATGTGTATTGAATATTTCGTTTTAATTCTTAGAGAGAAATTACTAGGCTTAAAAGATCCAACTATTGAAATTTTTGAACATTTTATGAAATATAATTTAAAATTATATATGAAATTATACGAGCACAATAACTCAAAAATATAAAATATCTGTAAAATAAAAATAAAAAAATTCGATACAAGTAAAATATATATAATATGTATTCAATATTTTAAAAATAAATATATTTTAATTTCTTAGATAGTACTAAACGATTTAATTTAGAATAACTAAATTGTATAATGTATTTTTAAAAGTTGGATTAAAGGCTTTTCTTTGTTTTGTGAAATTTGATTAAAAATTATATACAAAATCTCCTAGCACAATAAGTCAAAATTATAAATTTTTTAAGAATTAGAAATCTAATAAAAAAATACAATGTAAACTAAATACAAAAATAAATAATATGTATTGAATATTTTGTTTTAATTCTTAGAGGCAAATTAGTAGGTTTGAAAGATCCAACTATGGAAAAATTTTGAACATTTTATGAAATATAATTTAAAAATATATACCAAATTATACGAGCACAATAACTCAAAAATATAAAATATCTACAAAATTAAAAATCAAAAAATTCGATACAAGTAAAAAATATATAATATGTATTCAATATTTTAAAAATAAATATATTTTAATTTCTTAGATAGTACTAAACGATTAATTTAGAATAACTAAATTGTATAATGTATTTTTAAAAGTTGGATTAAAGGCTTTTCTTTGTTTTGTGAATTTGATTAAAAATTATATACAAAATCTTACTAGCATAATAAGTCAAAATTATAAATTTTTAAGAAGTTAGAAATCTAATAAAAAAATACAATGTAAACTAAATACAAAAATAAATAATATGTATTGAATATTTTGTTTTAATTCTTAGAGGCAAATTAGTAGGTTTGAAAGATCCAACTATGGAAAAATTTTGAACATTTTATGAAATATAATTTAAAAATATATACCAAATTATACGAGCACAATAACTCAAAAATATAAAATATCTACAAAATTAAAAATCAAAAAATTCGATACAAGTAAAAAATATATAATATGTATTCAATATTTTAAAAATAAATATATTTTAATTCCTTAGATAGTACTAAACGATTTAATTTATAATAACATAATTGTATAATGTAATTTTTAAAAGTTGAATTAAAGGCTTTTCTTTGTTTTGTGAAATTTGATTAAAATATATTACAAAATCTTACTAGCACAATAAGTCAAAATTATAAATTTTTAAGAAGTTAGAAATCTAATAAAAAAATATAATGTAAACTAAATACAAAAACAAATAATATGTATTGAGTATTTTGTTTTAATTTTTAGAGGCAAATTAGTAGGTTTCAAAGATCCAACTATGGTAAAATTTTGAACATTTTATGAAATATAATTTAAAAGTATATACCAAATTATACGAGCACAATAACTCAAAAATATAAAATATCTACAAAATTAAAAATCAGAAAATTCGATAAAAACAAAAAAAAAATATATATGTATTCAATATTTTAAAAATAAATGTATTTTAATTCCATAGATAGTACTAAACGATTTAATTTAGAATAACCAAATTATATAATGTATTTTTAAACGTTGGATTAAAGGCTTTTCTTTGTTTTGTGAAATTTGATTTAAAATTATATACAAAATATTACTAGCACAATAAGTCAAAATTATAAATTTTTAAGAAGTTACAAATCTATAAAAAACTACAATGTAAACAAAATAAAATAAATAATGTGTATTGAATATTTCGTTTTAATTCTTAGAGAGAAATTACTAGGCTTAAAAGATCCAACTATTGAAAATTTTTGAACATTTTATGAAATATAATTTAAAATTATATATGAAATTATACGAGCACAATAACTCAAAAATATAAAATATCTGTAAAATTAAAAATAAAAAAATTCGATACAAGTAATATATTATAATATGTATTCAATATTTTAAAAATAAATATATTTTAATTTCTTAGATAGTACTAAACGATTTAATTTAGAATAACTAAATTGTATAATGTATTTTTAAAAGTTGGATTAAAGGCTTTTCTTTGTTTTGTGAAATTTGATTAAAAATTATATACAAAATCTTACTAGCACAATAAGTCAAAATTATAAATTTTTAAGAAGTTAGAAATCTAATAAAAAAATACAATGTAAACTAAATACAAAAATAAATAATATGTATTGAATATTTTGTTTTAATTCTTAGAGGCAAATTAGTAGGTTTGAAAGATCCAACTATGGAAAAATTTTGAACATTTTATGAAATATAATTTAAAAATATATACCAAATTATACGAGCACAATAACTCAAAAATATAAAATATCTACAAAATTAAAAATCAAAAAATTCGATACAAGTAAAAAATAATATAATATGTATTCAATATTTTAAAAATAAATATATTTTAATTTCTTAGATAGTACTAAACGATTTAATTTAGAATAACTAAATTGTATAATGTATTTTTAAAAGTTGGATTAAAGGCTTTTCTTTGTTTTGTGAAATTTGATTAAAAATTATATACAAAATCTTACTAGCACAATAAGTCAAAATTATAAATTTTTAAGAAGTTAGAAATCCAATAAAAAAATACAATGTAAACTAAATACAAAAATAAATAATATGTATTGAATATTTTGTTTTAATTCTTAGAGGCAAATTAGTAGGTTTGAAAGATCCAACTATGGAAAAATTTTGAACATTTTATGAAATATAATTTAAAAATATATACAAATTATACGAGCACAATAACTCAAAAATATAAAATATCTACAAAATTAAAAATCAAAAAATTCGATACAAGTAAAAAATATATAATATGTATTCAATATTTTAAAAATAAATATATTTTAATTTCTTAGATAGTACTAAACGATTTAATTTAGAATAACCAAATTATATATGTATTTTTAAAAGTTGGATTAAAGACTTTTCTTTTGTTTGTGAAATTTGATTTAAAATTATATACAAAATCTGACTAGCACAATAAGTCAAAATTATAAATTTTTAAGAAGTTACAAATCTATAAAAAACTACAATGTAAACTAAATACAAAAATAAATAATGTGTATTGAATATTTTGTTTTAATTCTTAGAGAGAAATTAGTAGGTTTAAAGATTCCACTATTGAAAATTTTTGAACATTTTATGAAATATAATTTAAAAGTATATACCATATTATATGGGAACAATAACTCAAAAATATAAAATATCTAAAATATTAAAAATTTGGAAAATTGATAAAAATAAATAAATAAATAATATGTATTCAATATTTTAAAAATAAATATATTTTAAATCTTTGATAGTACTAAAGATTTAATTTAGAATAACTAAATTGTATAATGTATTTTTAGACGATGGATTAAGGCTTTTCTTTGTTTTGTGAAATTTGCCTATATTCAATATTTTCATGGTTCGTGAAGTATGATACTATATTAAGAATATAATGAGGTTTTTAAAAAGGAAGTATGGCACTTGATTAATGGTCTGGGAGGCAAGGGACGCTGGAGGGGCCAGCTAACCCAACAAACGGTGGCAAATACTTGAGGCTGAAAAACTAATATAGGAAAGTCACAAGAAATGAGACAGAATACGGCTAATACCTAAGGTTGAAAGACCAAGTATGAAAACCCCGTATTTTTTTCTTATTGGTCAATCATTATGAATAGGTTCTGAAAACCACGGTTTATCACTATTAGTTAGGTACCACACTGCACGGCCTAAAGAATGATTTATGAACGAAATTTATTAAATCGAATAATGCATTTAATTATTTTTGTGACTTGCGTGTACGCTATTTGTTATTGCATCAGTTTCACCTCACTCTGAGCCTTTAGCTCGTTGGATTCATGTGATGCAGTGGAAATGTACAGGTTTGGAGGTTGACTGAGTCTCTAGAGTGGCTGGACAGAGATTTTTTCATATGCCACACTTCAAACTATTTTTGTAGCCTATTTTGAAAGCTCCGTTTTGTTTTTAAAGAAGTCGTTCTGTTAAGGTTTTGTAAACAGATGTACTCATTTTTTGTTTATATATATGGTGTGTTTAAAATAAAATGAAACAACAAATGAATTGATGTTCTTTATCATCCTGGTAAATCGAATGTGGTTGCAGATGCATTGAGTAGGAAATATACATCTTCTCCTTTTGTCGTACAAAAATCAATATTACTGAATTTACAGATATTGGGTTTTGAAATTGTATCTAAAGGAAAAAAGTATTCATTGTCAGCTTTAGTGTTGAAACCTGCACTCCATGATAGAATTGAAGAAGGCCAAAAGGAGAATATGTAGTTGTGTAGATTGAAAAGAACGATTGATGCCAGAAAAGGCCAAACTTCTATGTTACCGATGATGGAATTATTCGATATAAAGGGTGTAATGCCCAATTGTCTTCTACATAGCCAATAATAAACATCTTGCATGAATATGCATCTGATCAACACACATTATTATATTATGGCATACAAATAACATGATTGCAGGAACATGAATAATTGTCAATATATGCTCCACTTATGCTTTAACATGCGCTATTACACGAAATATGAGATCAAACTTTTGTTTTTTTTCATTAATATATTACTTAAGTGACTTTTTGAAGTGAAAAACTCGGCATCTCGATTAAGGAAGATTGATGTGTTGAATGGCCATGAAATGAATTATTTGTATTGCTCCATACTTGTTAGATTCTAAAGTGATTATTTGCCTGAATGTTTGCATGAAATATTTACATTTGTCTAAGAACTAAAAGTATGCAAAATGGTGTAATTTGATCGGTAGGTTGACTAGGTTGTATGAAATCATTCTAACCACGTTATACTTGATTATAACACCAAAGCATCAATTTTTGTCATCTCCGTAGCCCATAAACGTGGCATTTGCCATGAGAAGACACCAAGCATGACGCAACCAATCATTACCCTCCACTTACCTCTCTTTGAAATGTCAAAGAAGTCATTTTAGCCATATTTTCCTGTGGAAGCTCCTGAAAAATGACCAGCCCTTCTTCTTCAAGTTTCTCCCAAACTTCTACACCCTCTTACTCACAAAAATTAAATTCAATTCATAGGAATCCACAGAACACAAACCAGAACAAGTTTTCACACTTTTAAGCTTGAAAATCGTTGATTTTGAAGCTTAATTCCAATTTAATCGAGGTATAATCTTATTAAATGTTTCTTCTGATGAATTTGTAGTATCTTGGATGGTTACATGTTTTAGTAGGTTTTTGTATGAATGAAAACTCAAGTGGATAGACTTGAAACCAAAACCCAGCTAGTTAAGCTAGTTTCTAGCACAGTTGATAGTCTTCTGAAATATGCTCAATTTACCTGTTTCTATTGATTTTGTAATGCTCATATTATGTTTTAAAGTTCCTACAAGTGATTGTGAACAGTAGCAATTAGGTTGATTAATTGAAGGTTGGAATCAATTTAACTTAGAGTTGAGTTTAAGTCGTGTAATTGGGATTGTGTTCAAGTTTTGTAGACTGCCCTAATATTATGTTTGAATTATTATTTACTGAATGGTTTTTCTAATGTTTAATGTCTTGAATTAGTAGTAAAAATATGGAGTATGCATTGTTTTTGAGGTCATGGAATTGATATGGAATTGTTTACAAAGAATTGAAAAGTGCATATGATTTGATTATGTTAGGCCTTTTTTAACGCATCCTATCTTCCAAAAGGATTGACCTTTTCACGTAGCAGAAAACAGACTTGAGATAAGTTTGAAACTTTCGCTTGCTGTATCACAAGAATCATATAATGCTGTTCATGTTTTAATGTGGATTGTCATTATTTATCAAATGATGCAATGTTTGACGCACGCATGGTTCGTGAAGCATGATACTATATTAAGAATATAATGAGGTTTTTGAAAAGGAAGTATGGCACTTGATTAATGGTCTGGCAGGCAAGGGACGCTGGAGGGGCCAGCTAACCCAACAAACGGTGGCAAATACTTGAGGCTGAAAAACTAATATAGGAAAGTCACAAGGAATGAGACAGAATACGGCTAATACCTAAGGTTGAAAGACCAAGTATGAAAACCCCGTATTATTTTTCTTATTGGTCAATCATTATGAATAGGTTCTGAAAACCACGGTTTATCGCTATTAGTTAGGTACCACACTGCACGGGCCCTAAAGAATGATTTATGAACGAAATTTATTAAATCGAATAATGCATTTAATTATTTTTGTGACTTGCGTGTACGCTATTTGTTATTGCATCAGTTTCACCTCACTCTGAGCCTTTAGCTCGTTGGATTCATGTGATGCAGGTGGAAATGTACAGGTTTGGAGGTTGACTGAGTCTCTAGAGTGGCTGGACAGAGATTTTTTCATATGCCACACTTCAAACTATTTTTGTAGCCTATTTTGAAAGCTCCGTTTTGTTTTTAAAAGAAGTCGTTCTGTTAAGGTTTTGTAAACAGATGTACTCATTTTTTGTTTATATATATGGTGTGTTTAAAATAAAATGAAACAACAAATGAATTGATGTTCTTTATCATCCTGGTAAATCGAATGTGGTTGCAGATGCATTGAGTAGGAAATATACATCTTCTCCTTTTGTCGTACAAAAATCAATATTACTGAATTTACAAGATATTGGAGTTTGAAATTGTATCTAAAGGAAAAAAGTATTCATTGTCAGCTTTAGTGTTGAAACCTGCACTCCATGATAGAATTGAAGAAGGCCAAAAGGAGAATATGTAGTTTGTGTAGATTGAAAAGAACGATTGATGCCAGAAAGAGGCCAAACTTCTATGTTACCGATGATGGAATTATTCGATATAAAGGGTGTAATGCCCAATTGTCTTCTACATAGCCAATAATAAACATCTTGCATGAATATGCATCTGATCAACACACATTATTGGATTATGGCATACAAATACATGATTGCAGGAACATGAATAATTGTCAATATATGCTCCACTTATGCTTTAACATGCGCTATTACACGAAATATGAGATCAAACTTTTGTTTTTTTCATTAATATATTACTTAAGTGACTTTTTGAAGTGAAAAACTCGGCATCTCGATTAAGGAAGATTGATGTGTTGAATGGCCATGAAATGAATTATTTGTATTGCTCCATACTTGTTAGATTCTAAAGTGATTATTTGCCTGAATGTTTGCATGAAATATGTTACATTTGTCTAAGAACTAAAAGTATGCAAAATGGTGTAATTTGATCGGTAGGTTGACTAGGTTGTATGAAATCATTCTAAACCACGTTATACTTGATTATAACACCAAAGCATCAATTTTTGTCATCTCCGTAGCCCAATAAACGTGGCATTTGCCATGAGAAGACACCAAGCATGACGCAACCAATCATTACCTCCACTTACCTCTCTTTGAAATGTCAAAGAAGTCATTTTAGCCATATTTTCCTGTGGAAGCTCCTGAAAAATGACCAGCCCTTCTTCTTCAGTTTCTCCCAAACTTCTACACCCTCTTACTCACAAAAATTAAATTCAATTCATAGGAATCCACAGAACACAAACCAGAACAAGTTTTCACACTTTTAAGCTTGAAAATCGTTGATTTTGAAGCTTAATTCCAATTTAATCGAGGTATAATCTTATTAAATGTTTCTTCTGATGAATTTGTAGTATCTTGGATGGTTACATGTTTTAGTAGGTTTTTGTATGAATGAAAACTCAAGTGGGATAGACTTGAAACCAAAACCCAGCTAGTTAACCTAGTTTCTAGCACAGTTGATAGTCTTCTGAAATATGCTCAATTTACCTGTTTCTATTGATTTTGTAATGCTCATATTATGTTTTAAAGTTCCTACAAGTGATTGTGAACAGTAGCAATTAGGTTGATTAATTGAAGTTGGAATCAATTTAACTTAGAGTTGAGTTTAAGTCGTGTAATTGGGATTGTGTTCAAGTTTTGTAGACTGCCCTAATATTAATGTTTGAATTATTATTTACTGAATGGTTTTTCTAATGTTTAATGTCTTGAATTAGTAGTAAAAATATGGAGTATGCATTGTTTTTGAGGTCATGGAATTGATATGGAATTGTTTACAAAGAATTGAAAAGTGCATATGATTTGATTATGTTAGGCCTTTTTTAACGCATCCTATCTTCCAAAAGGATTGACCTTTTCACGTAGCAGAAAACAGACTTGAGATAAGTTTGAAACTTTCGCTTGCTGTATCACAAGAATCATATATAATGCTGTTCATGTTTTAATGTGATTGTCATTATTTATCAAATGATGCAATGTTTGACGCACGCATGGTTCGTGAAGCATGATACTATATTAAGAATATAATGAGGTTTGAAAAGGAAGTATGGCACTTGATTAATGGTCTGGCAGGCAAGGGACGCTGGAGGCCAGCTAACCCAACAAACGGTGGCAAATACTTGAGGCTGAAAAACTAATATAGGAAAGTCACAAGGAATGAGACAGAATAACGGCTAATACCTAAGGTTGAAAGACCAAGTATGAAACCCCTATTATTTTTCTTATTGGTCAATCATTATGAATAGGTTCTGAAAACCACGGTTTATCGCTATTAGTTAGGTACACACTGCACGGGCCCTAAAGAATGATTTATGAACGAAATTTATTAAATCGAATAATGCATTTAATTATTTTTGTGACTTGCGTGTACGCTATTTGTTATTGCATCAGTTTCACCTCACTCTGAGCCTTTAGCTCGTTGGATTCATGTGATGCAGGTGGAATGTTACAGGTTTGGAGGTTGACTGAGTCTCTAGAGTGGCTGGACAGAGATTTTTTCATATGCCACACTTCAAACATTTTTGTAGCCTATTTTGAAAGCTCCGTTTTGTTTTTAAAGAAGTCGTTCTGTTAAGGTTTTGTAAACAGATGTACTCATTTTTTGTTTATATATATGGTGTGTTTAAAATAAAATGAAACAACAAATGAATTGATGTTCTTTATCATCCTGGTAAATCGAATGTGGTTGCAGATGCATTGAGTAGGAAATATACATCTTCTCCTTTTGTCGTACAAAAATCAATATTACTGAATTTACAGATATTGGAGTTTGAAATTGTATCTAAAGGAAAAAAGTATTCATTGTCAGCTTTAGTGTTGAAACCTGCACTCCATGATAGAATTGAAGAAGGCCAAAAGGAGAATATGTAGTTGTGTAGATTGAAAAGAACGATTGATGCCAGAAAGAGGCCAAACTTCTATGTTACCGATGATGGAATTATTCGATATAAAGGTGTAATGCCCAATTGTCTTCTACATAGCCAATAATAAACATCTTGCATGAATATGCATCTGATCAACACACATTATTGGATTATGGCATACAAATAACATGATTGCAGGAACATGAATAATTGTCAATTATGCTCCACTTATGCTTTAACATGCGCTATTACACGAAATATGAGATCAAACTTTTGTTTTTTTCATTAATATATTACTTAAGTGACTTTTTGAAGTGAAAAACTCGGCATCTCGATTAAGGAAGATTGATGTGTTGAATGGCCATGAAATGAATTATTTGTATTGCTCCATACTTGTTAGATTCTAAAGTGATTATTTGCCTGAATGTTTGCATGAAATATGTTACATTTGTCTAAGAACTAAAAGTATGCAAAATGGTGTAATTTGATCGGTAGGTTGACTAGTTTGTATGAAATCATTCTAAACCACGTTATACTTGATTATAACACCAAAGCATCAATTTTTGTCATCTCCGTAGCCCATAAACGTGGCATTTGCCATGAGAAGACACCAAGCATGACGCAACCAATCATTACCCTCCACTTACCTCTCTCTTTGAAATGTCAAAGAAGTCATTTTAGCCATATTTTCCTGTGGAAGCTCCTGAAAAATGACCCAGCCTTCTTCTTCAAGTTTCTCCCAAACTTCTACACCCTCTTACTCACAAAAATTAAATTCAATTCATAGGAATCCACAGAACACAAACCAGAAAAGTTTTCACACTTTTAAGCTTGAAAATCGTTGATTTTGAAGCTTAATTCCAATTTAATCGAGGTATATCTTTTTAAATGTTTCTTCTGATGATGAATTTGTAGTATCTTGGATGGTTACATGTTTTAGTAGGT
>JAGSPU010000645.1:0-12078 GCA_019321725.1 Paulownia fortunei
AAAGATGCTCTTAATTGGCCGATTCATTAGATTTAGCTTGATTCCATCATATTTCAATTTAAGATGAATCGAAAACATTATCATTATGGAAAGTTTTTCAATTTATCAATTTCAACACGTTGATTGGTTTGGCTATAAGGCAAGCCAGAAAATTTGCCAATTTCACTATGTTTTTACCAAATAAAGGCTATGCATATAAAGGCCAAATTGCTCTCCTATTTTCAAGACAATAAATCATTGTTGTATTTTACTTTCCTGATTATACGGGTTAGTTGTTTTGGATTTGATTTATTTTTCTTTTAAGTTATTTATTAATACGACTTTATAAAACTCCTAATAGAAATTAAATCAAGATTGAAATAATGTTTGTGAGAGTTTTCCTCTTAGGTATTTAAGAGAACTATTTTCTTAACTTAGGAAGATTCTTTTGTGACGATCATCCAATAGTTATCTCTCCCATTCTTTCGAATCTATCTTCAGTGTGCCGTCCTCCAAAGTTCTTATACCTTTGTTTCTTATCTTTTAATAGATAATGGGTTAAGGTCATTGTTTTTAAAAGATTATGATTATAAATTAAGACGATCGCAGTAAAAATACCCTAATGGATGTTCGGGTATCATTTTTCATTATGACGTTCGCAACATTTAATGATGTGAATAACGGAACATCGTGAAAGGATCCAATTCATGTTCTTGGTTGCCTAATAATAAGGGCGAGCGCTAAAAGGTTCAAAGATGCTCTTAATGGGCTGATTCATTAGATTAAGCTTGATTCCATTATATTTCAATTTAAGATGGGTCGAAAATAATGTCAATTAGGAAAGTTTTTCAATTTATCAATTTCAACATGTTGATTGATTTGGGTATAAGGCAAGCCAGAAAATTTGGCAATTTCACTATGTTGTTACCAATAAAGGCTATGCATATAAAGCCCAAATTGTTCTCCTATTTTCAAGACAATAAATCGTTGTTGTATTTTACTTTCCTGATTATACGAATTAGTTGTCTTGGATTTGATTTATTTTTCTTTTAAGTTATTTATTAATACGACATTATAAAACTCCTAATAGAAATTAATCAAGATTGAAATAATGTTTGTGACAGTTTTCCTCTCAGGTATTTCAGAGAACTATTTTCTTAACTTATGAAGATTCTTTTCGTGACGATCATCCTTAACTTATCACTCCCATTCTTTCTCATCTATCTTCAGTGTGCCGTCCTCCCAAAGTTCTTATACCCTTGTTTCTTATCTTTTAATACATAATGGGTTAAGGTCATGTTTTTTAAAAGATTATGATTATAAATTAAGACGATCGCAGAAAAATACACGAATGGATGTTCGGGTATCATTTTTCATTATGACGTTCGCAACATTTAATGATGTGAATAACGAAACATCGTGAAAGGATACAATTCATGTTCCTAGTTGCCTAATAATAAGCGCGAAGTGATTCAAAGATGCACTTAATGGGCTGATTCATTATATTAAGCTTGATTCCATTATATTTCAATTTAAGATGGATTGAAAACCTTATCATTAAGGAAAGTTTTTTCAATTTATCAATTTCAACACGTTGATTGATTTGGGTATAAGGCAAGCCAGAAAATTTGGCAATTTCACTATGTTGTTACCAAATAAAGGCTATGCATATAAAGGCCAAATTGCTTTGCTATTTTCAAGACAATAAATCGTTGTTATATTTTACTTTCCTGATTGTACGAATTAGTGGTCTTGGATTTGATTTATTTTTCTTTTAAGTTATTTATTAATACGACATTACTCATTAAATAAAAATCATAAAATTTTAAAATATACACTAAGATAAGTTTATTTTTTAAGTTATAATATGGTAAATAAATGATAAATACTTGTTCACATATATCATTCAAATAAGTAAAATATTTATATTAAATATAATTATAAATAAAAATCATAAATTTTCATGTTGAACAAAATCCAAAATATATACACTACGACATACCCCATTCAAATCAATAAATTACTCATTAAATTAAAATCATGAAATTCTAAATTATACATTATGATAAGTTTAGAAAATAGTTAAGAAAATATACAATGTGAAGTTATATTAATTGTATATTTCAACATAAATTTTTAGTAATTATACTTTTAAAATTTCAATATTTTAAAATATTTTTAATTATTCAAATTTTAATATATTTTAAAGTTAAATTAATTATATATTTCAACTAAACACTATCTAATGAGTCCGAAATATTTTTTAAAGAAATTCAATATATAAATTTATTTCTGTATCTAATTTACATTGTGTTTTTGTTAGATTCAAAATTTTTTAAATATATATTTATTCTTTAATTATTTTAAATAAAAACTACAAAATACTATCTAAGAAATTACCTCTTAAAGTAGGCATTCTTTTTTGCTCTTTTGCCTTTTTTGTTTTATTTGTAATTTTATTTGATTTTAAAATTTAAATTTATTTATTTTTTAGTTACTTTAAATTAGAATTGTTTAATCCCATTTAATTACCATGCCTTTGAATTTACAAATAATATTTTTTATTTTTCTTAGATCAACAATGAGAAGTTATATTAATTGTATATTTCAACATACATTTTTAGTAATTATACTTTTAATATTTTAAAATATTTTTAATTATTCAAATTTTAATATATTTTAAAGTTAAATTTATTATATATTTCAACTAAACACTATCTAATGAGTTCGAAATATTTTTTAAAGAAATTCAATACATAAATTTATTTCTGTATCTAATTTACATTGTTTTTTTGTTAGATTCTAAATTTTTTAAATATATATTTATTCTTTAATTATTTTAAATAAAAACTACAAAATACTATCTAAGAAATTACCTCTTAAAGTAGGCATTCGTTTTTGCACTTTGGCCTTTTTTTTATTTGATTTTAAAATTTAATTTTTTTTATTTTTTGGTTACTGTAGATTAGAATTATTTTATCCCGTTTAATAAGCATGTCTCTGAATTTACAAATAATATTTTTTATTTTTCTTAGATCAACAATGTGAAGTTATATTAATTGTATATTTCAACATAAATTTTTAGTAATTATACTTTTAAAATTTCAATATTTTAAAATATTTTTAATTATTCAAATTTTAATATATTTTAAAGTTAAATTAATTGTATATTTCAACTAAACACTATCTAATGAGTCCAAAATATTTTTTAAAGAAATTCAATATATAAATTTATTTCTGCATCTAATTTACATTGTGTTTTTGTTAGATTCTAAATTTTTTAAATATATATTTATTCTTTAATTATTTTAAATAAAATCTACAAAATACTATCTAAGAAATTACCTCTTAAAGTAGGCATTCTTTTTTGCTCTTTTGCCTTTTTTGTTTTATTTGTAATTTTATTTGATTTTAAAATTTAAATTATTTATTTTTTAGTTACTTTAAATTAGAATTGTTTAATCCCATTTAATTACCATGCCTTTGAATTTACAAATAATATTTTTTATTTTTCTTAGATCAACAATGAGAAGTTATATTAATTGTATATTTCAACATACATTTTTAGTAATTATACTTTTAATATTTTAAAATATTTTTAATTATTCAAATTTTAATATATTTTAAAGTTAAATTTATTATATATTTCAACTAAACACTATCTAATGAGTCCGAAATATTTTTTAAAGAAATTCAATACATAAATTTATTTCTGTATCTAATTACATTGTGTTTTTGTTAGATTCTAAATTTTTTAAATATATATTTATTCTTTAATTATTTTAAATAAAAACTACAAAATACTATCTAAGAAATTACCTCTTAAAGTAGGCATTCTTTTTTGCTCTTTTGCTTTTTGTTTTATTTGTAATTTTATTTGATTTTAAAATTTAAATTTATTTATTTTTTAGTTACTTTAAATTTGAATTATTTAATCCCATTTAATTACCATGCCTTGAATTTACAAATAATCTTTTTTATTTTTCTTAGATCAACAATGAGAAGTTATATTAATTGTATATTTCAACATACATTTTTAGCAATTATACTTTTAATATTTTAAAATATTTTTAATTATTCAAATTTTAATATATTTTAAAGTTAAATTATTATATATTTCAACTAAACACTATCTAATGAGTCCAAAATATTTTTTAAAGAAATTCAATACATAAATTTATTTATGTATCTAATTTACATTGTTTTTTTATTAGAATCTAAATTTTTTAAATATATATTTATTCTTTAATTATTTTAAATAAAAATTATAAAATACTATCTAAGAATTACCTCTTAAAGTAGGCATTCGTTTTTGCACTTTGGCCTTTTTTTTATTTGATTTTAAAATTTAATTTTTTTTATTTTTTGGTTACTGTAGATTAGAATTATTTTATCCCGTTTAATAAGCATGTCTCTGAATTTACAAATAATATTTTTTATTTTTCTTAGATCAACAATGTGAAGTTATATTAATTGTATATTTCAACATAAATTTTTAGTAATTATACTTTTAATATTTTAAAATATTTTTAATTATTCAAATTTTAATATATTTTAAAGTTAAATTAATTGTATATTTCAACTAAACACTATCTAATGAGTCCGAAATATTTTTTAAAGAAATTCAATATATAAATTTATTTCTGTATCTAATTTACATTGTGTTTTTGTTAGATTCTAAATTTTTTAAATATATATTTATTCTTTAATTATTTTAAATAAAAACTACAAAATACTATCTAAGAAATTACCTCTTAAAGTAGGCATTCTTTTTTGCTCTTTTGCCTTTTTTGTTTTATTTGATTTTAAAATATAAATTTATTTATTTTTTAGTTACTTTAAATTAGAATTGTTTAATCCCATTTAATTACCATGCCTTTGAATTTACAAGTAATATTTTTTATTTTTCTTAGATCAACAATGAGAAGTTATATTAATTGTATATTTCAACATACTTTTTTAGTAATTATATTTTTAATATTTTAAAATATTTTTAATTATTCAAATTTTAATATATTTTAAAGTTAAATTTATTATATATTTCAACTAAACACTATCTAATGAGTCCGAAATATTTTTTAAAGAAATTCAATACATAAATTTATTTCTGTATCTAATTTACATTGTTTTTTGTTAGAATTTAAATTTTTTAATATATATTTATTCTTTAATTATTTTAAATAAAAATTATAAAATACTATCTAAGAAATTACCTCTTAAAGTAGGCATTCTTTTTTGCACTTTGGCCTTTTTTTTATTTGATTTTAAAATTTAATTTTTTTTATTTTTTGGTCACTTAATGGGCTGATTCATTATATTAAGCTTGATTTCATTATATTTCAATTTAAGATGGATCGAAAACATTATCATTAAGGAAAGTTTTTCAATTTATCAATTTCAACAGTTTGATTGATTTGGCTATAAGGCAAGCCAGAAAATTTGACAATTTCACTATGTTGTTACCAAATAAAGGCTATGCATATAAAGGCCAAATTGCTTTGCTATTTTCAAGACAATAAATCGTTGTTATATTTTACTTTCCTGATTATACGAATTAGTTGTCTTGGATTTGATTTATTTTTCTTTTAAGTTATTTATTAATACGACTTTATAAAACTCCTAATAGAAATTAAATCAAGATTGAAATAATGTTTGTGACAGTTTTCCTCTTAGGTATTTAAGAGAACTATTTTCTTAACTTAGGAAGATTCTTTTTGTGACGTTATCTCTCCCATTCTTTCGAATCTATCTTCAGTGTGCCGTCCTCCCAAAGTTCTTATACCTTTGTTTCTTATCTTTTAATAGATAATGGGTTAAGGTTATTGTTTTTAAAAGATAATGATTATAAATTAAGACGGTCGCAGTAAAAATACCCTAATGGATGTTCGGGTATCATTTTTCATTGTGAGGTTCGCAACATTTAATGATGTGAATAACGGAACATCGTGAAAGGATCCAATTCATGTTCCTGGTTGCCTAATAATAAGGGCGAGGGCTAAAAGGTTCAAAGATGCTCTTAATTGGCCGATTCATTAGATTTAGCTTGATTCCATCATATTTCAATTTAAGATGAATCGAAAACATTATCATTATGGAAAGTTTTTCAATTTATCAATTTCAACACGTTGATTGATTTGGCTATAAGGCAAGCCAGAAAATTTGCCAATTTCACTATGTTGTTACCAAATAAAGGCTATGCATATAAAGGCCAAATTGCTCTCCTATTTTCAAGACAATAAATCATTGTTGTATTTTACTTTCCTGATTATACGGGTTAGTTGTCTTGGATTTGATTTATTTTTCTTTTAAGTTATTTATTAATACGACTTTATAAAACTCCTAATAGAAATTAAATCAAGATTGAAATAATGTTTGTGAGAGTTTTCCTCTTAGGTATTTAAGAGAACTATTTTCTTAACTTAGGAAGATTCTTTTTGTGACGATCATCCAATAGTTATCTCTCCCATTCTTTCGAATCTATCTTCAGTGTGCCGTCCTCCAAAGTTCTTATACCTTTGTTTCTTATCTTTTAATAGATAATGGGTTAAGGTCATTGTTTTTAAAAGATTATGATTATAAATTAAGACGATCGCAGTAAAAATACCCTAATGGATGTTCGGGTATCATTTTTCATTATGATGTTCGCAACATTTAATGATGTGAATAACGGAACATCGTGAAAGGATCCAATTCATGTTCTTGGTTGCCTAACAATAAGGGCGAGCGCTAAAAGGTTCAAAGATGCTCTTAATGGGCTGATTCATTAGATTAAGCTTGATTCCATTATATTTCAATTTAAGATGGGTCGAAAATAATGTCAATTAGGAAAGTTTTTCAATTTATCAATTTCAACACGTTGATTGATTTGGGTATAAGGCAAGCCAGAAAATTTGGCAATTTCACTATGTTGTTACCAAATAAAGGCTATGCATATAAAGCCCAAATTGTTCTCCTATTTTCAAGACAATAAATCGTTGTTGTATTTTACTTTCCTGATTATACGAATTAGTTGTCTTGGATTTGATTTATTTTTCTTTTAAGTTATTTATTAATACGACATTATAAAACTCCTAATAGAAATTAATCAAGATTGAAATAATGTTTGTGACAGTTTTCCTCTCAGGTATTTCAGAGAACTATTTTCTTAACTTATGAAGATTCTTTTCGTGACGATCATCCTTAACTTATCACTCCCATTCTTTCTCATCTATCTTCAGTGTGCCGTCCTCCCAAAGTTCTTATACCCTTGTTTCTTATCTTTTAATACATAATGGGTTAAGGTCATTGTTTTTAAAAGATTATGATTATAAATTAAGACGATCGCAGAAAAATACACGAATGGATGTTCGGGTATCATTTTTCATTATGACGTTCGCAACATTTAATGATGTGAATAACGGAACATCGTGAAAGGATACAATTCATGTTCCTAGTTGCCTAATAATAAGCGCGAAGTGATTCAAAGATGCACTTAATGGGCTGATTCATTATATTAAGCTTGATTCCATTATATTTCAATTTAAGATGGATTGAAAACCTTATCATTAAGGAAAGTTTTTCAATTTATCAATTTCAACACGTTGATTGATTTGGGTATAAGGCAAGCCAGAAAATTTGGCAATTTCACTATGTTGTTACCAAATAAAGGCTATGCATATAAAGGCCAAATTGCTTTGCTATTTTCAAGACAATAAATCGTTGTTATATTTTACTTTCTTGATTGTACGAATTAGTGGTCTTGGATTTGATTTATTTTTCTTTTAAGTTATTTATTAATACGACATTACTCATTAAATAAAATCATAAAATTTTAAAATATACACTAAGATAAGTTTATTTTTTAAGTTATAATATGGTAAATAAATGATAAATACTTGTTCACATATATCATTCAAATAAGTAAAATATTTATATTAAATATAATTATAAATAAAATCATAAATTTTCATGTTGAACAAAATCCAAAATATATACACTACGACATACCCCATTCAAATCAATAAATTACTCATTAAATTAAAATCATGAAATTCTAAATTATACATTATGATAAGTTTAGAAAATAGTTAAGAAAATATACAATGTGAAGTTATATTAATTGTATATTTCAACATAAATTTTTAGTAATTATACTTTTAAAATTTCAATATTTTAAAATATTTTTAATTATTCAAATTTTAATATATTTTAAAGTTAAATTAATTGTATATTTCAACTAAACACTATCTAATGAGTCCGAAATATTTTTTAAAGAAATTCAATATATAAATTTATTTCTGTATCTAATTTACATTGTGTTTTTGTTAGATTCAAAATTTTTTAAATATATATTTATTCTTTAATTATTTTAAATAAAAACTACAAAATACTATCTAAGAAATTACCTCTTAAAGTAGGCATTCTTTTTTGCTCTTTTGCCTTTTTTGTTTTATTTGTAATTTTATTTGATTTTAAAATTTAAATTTATTTATTTTTTAGTTACTTTAAATTAGAATTGTTTAATCCCATTTAATTACCATGCCTTTGAATTTACAAATAATATTTTTTATTTTTCTTAGATCAACAATGAGAAGTTATATTAATTGTATATTTCAACATACATTTTTAGTAATTATACTTTTAATATTTTAAAATATTTTTAATTATTCAAATTTTAATATATTTTAAAGTTAAATTTATTATATATTTCAACTAAACACTATCTAATGAGTTCGAAATATTTTTTAAAGAAATTCAATACATAAATTTATTTCTGTATCTAATTTACATTGTTTTTTTGTTAGAATCTAAATTTTTTAAATATATATTTATTCTTTAATTATTTTAAATAAAAACTACAAAATACTATCTAAGAAATTACCTCTTAAAGTAGGCATTCTTTTTTGCACTTTGGCCTTTTTTTATTTGATTTTAAAATTTAATTTTTTTTATTTTTTGGTTACTCTAGATTAGAATTATTTTATCCCGTTCAATAAGCATGTCTCTGAATTTACCAATAATATTTTTTATTTTTCTTAGATCAACAATGTGAAGTTATATTAATCGTATATTTCAACATAAATTTTTAGTAATTATACTTTTAAAATTTCAATATTTTAAAATATTTTTAATTATTCAAATTTTAATATATTTTAAAGTTAAATTAATTGTATATTTCAACTAAACACTATCTAATGAGTCCGAAATATTTTTTAAAGAAATTCAATACATAAATTTATTTCTGTATCTAATTTACATTGTTTTTTTGTTAGAATCTAAATTTTTTAAATATATATTTATTCTTTAATTTTTTTAAATAAAAACTATAAAATACTATCTAAGAAATTACCTCTTAAAGTAGGCATTCTTTTTTGCACTTTGGCCTTTTTTTGTTTGATTTTAAAATTTAATTTTTTTTATTTTTTGGTTACTCTAGATTAGAATTATTTTATCCCGTTTAATAAGCATGTCTCTGAATTTACAAATAATATTTTTTATTTTTCTTAGATCAACAATGTGAAGTTATATTAATTGTATATTTCAACATACATTTTTAGTAATTATACTTTTAATATTTTAAAATATTTTTAATTATTCAAATTTTAATATATTTTAAAGTTAAATTAATTGTATATTTCAACTAATCACTATCTAATGAGTCCGAAATATTTTTTAAAGAAATTCAATACATAAATTTATTTCTGTATCTAATTTACATTATTTTTTGTTAGAATCTAAATTTTTTAAATATATATTTATTCTTTAATTTTTTTAAATAAAAACTATAAAATACTATCTAAGAAATTACCTCTTAAAGTAGGCATTCTTTTTTGCACTTTGGCCTTATTTTTATTTGATTTTAAAATTTAATTTTTTTTATTTTTTGGTTACTCTAGATTAGAATTATTTTATCCCGTTTAATAAGCATGTCTCTGAATTTACAAATAATATTTTTTATTTTTCTTAGATCAACAATGTAAAGTTATATTAATCGTATATTTCAACATAAATTTTTAGTAATTATACTTTTAAATTTTAATATTTTAAAATATTTTTAATTATTCAAATTTTAATATATTTTAAAGTTAAATTAATTATATATTTCAACTAAACACTATCTAATGAGTTTGAAATATTTTTTAACGAAATTCAATACATAAATTTATTTCTATATCTAATTTACATTGTTTTTTTGTTAGAATCTAAATTTTTTAAATATATATTTATTCTTTAATTGTTTTAAATAAAAACTATAAAATACTATCTAAGAAATTACCTTTTAAAGTAGGCATTCTTTTTTGCACTTTGGCCTTTTTTTTATTTGATTTTAAAATTTAATTTTTTTTATTTTTTGGTTACTCTAGATTAGAATTATTTTATCCCGTTTAATAAGCTTGTTTCTGAATTTACAAATAATATTTTTTATTTTTCTTAGATCAACAATGTGAAGTTATATTAATCGTATATTTCAACATAAATTTTTAGTAATTATACTTTTAAAATTTCAATATTTTAAAATATTTTTAATTATTCAAATTTTAATATATTTTAAAGTTAAATTATTATATATTTCAACTAAACACTATCTAATGAGTTCGAAATATTTTTTAAGAAATTCAATACATAAATTTATTTCTATATCTAATTTACATTGTTTTTTTGTTAGAATCTAAATTTTTTAAATATATATTTATTCTTTAATTATTTTAAATAAAAACTACAAAATACTATCTAAGAAATTACCTCTTAAAGTAGGCATTCTTTTTTGCACTTTGGCCTTTTTTTTATTTGATTTTAAAATTTAATTTTTTTTTTTTTGGTTACTCTAGATTAGAATTATTTTATCCCGTTTAATAAGCATGTCTCTGAATTTACAAATAATATTTTTAATTTTCTTAGATCAACAATGTGAAGTTATATTAATTGTATATTTCCACATAAATTTTTAGTAATTATACTTTAAAAATTTCAATATTTTAAAATATTTTTAATTATTCAAATTTTAATATATTTTAAAGTTTAATTAATTGTATATTTCAACTAAACACTATCTAATGAGTCCGAAATATTTTTTAAAGAAATTCAATACATAAATTTATTTCTGTATCTAATTTACATTGTTTTTTTGTTAGAATCTAAATTTTTTAAATATATATTTATTCTTTAATTGTTTTAAATAAAAACTTAGAAAATACTATCTAAGAAATTACCTCTTAAAGTAGGCATTCTTTTTTGCACTTTGGCCTTTTTTTTATTTGATTTTAAAATTTAATTTTTTTTATTTTTTGGTTACTCTAGATTAGAAATTTTTTATCCCGTTTAATAAGCATGTTTCTGAATTTACAAATAATATTTTTTATTTTTCTTAGATCAACAATGTGAAATTATATTAATCGTATATTTCAACATAAATTTTTAGTAATTATACTTTTAAAATTTTAATATTTTTTTAATTATTCAAATTTTAATTATATTTTAAAGTTAAATTTATTATATATTTCAACTAAACACTATCTAATGAGTTTGAAATATTTTTTAACGAATTCAATACATAAATTTATTTCTATATCTAATTTACATTGTTTTTTTGTTAGAATCTAAATTTTTTAAATATATATTTATTCTTTAATTATTTTAAATAAAAACTACAAAATACTATCTAAGAAATTACCTCTTAAAGTAGGCATTCTTTTTTGCACTTTGGCCTTTTTTTTATTTGATTTTAAAATTTAATTTTTTTTTTTTTTTGGTTACTCTAGATTAGAATTATTTTATCCCGTTTAATAAGCATGTCTCTTAATTTACAAATAATATTTTTTATTTTTCTTAGATCAACAATGTAAAGTTATATTAATCGTATATTTCAATATAAATTTTTAGTAATTATACTTTTAAAAATTTCAATATTTTTAAAATATTTTTAATTATTCAAATTTTAATTTTTAAAGTTAAATTAATTGTATATTTCAACTAAACAATATCTAATGAGTCCGAAATATTTTTTAAAGAAATTCAATATATAAATTTATTTCTGTATCTAATTTACATGTGTTTTTGTTAGATTTCTAAATTTTTAAATATATATTTATTCTTTAATTATTTTAAATAAAAACTACAAAA